>SDVV010002300.1:0-23338 GCA_016164225.1 Gammarus roeselii | reverse complement strand
GTATGCCTGTATGCATGTATGCATGTATGCATGTATGCATGTATGCATGTATGCATGTATGCATGTATGCATGTATGCATGTATGCATGTATGCATGTATGCATGTATGTATGTATGTATGTATGTATGTATGTATGTATGTATGTATGTATGTATGTATGTATGTATGTATGTATATATGTATGTATGTATGCAGGTATATATGTACTTATGTATGCATGAATGAATGTATGTATGTAAGTATATATGAACGTTTGCATATCTGTATGAATGTTTATATGTACGAATGTATGCATGAATGTATGTATGAATGTATGTATGCACGTATATATGAACTTATGAATTTATTCACACTTTAGATTGCACCATTTAATAATTTTAGTAATCATCAGAGAAAAAAAAACGTGTGCGACACTAAAAAACTTAGAATTATGTATAGTGTACGAAATTCCCGGATTAAAATTGGCGCGTTAAGGCTTACTTAACAATCTCTACTGTGGATGTGAGCGGCGATGAAATCATGTTCGGTGGTCAATCATTTATATCAAATAATTCTATGGTGAATATTATATTTGCAGGAAGGAAATTAAAACCACCTCCGATTAGTCTTCTATTTTAGTTTTCCCTTCAACCCGTCGGGCGGTATTGCAGGGAATAAGTAGACTATATACTATCGTTACACATAGTCATCCATATAGTCCCACTTTCATATCCTCGAGCTGAGTTTCAGTAAATGAGCTGACAACTATCGTTGCCATTAGTCTCAATAGGTCGTTTTCGACAAACTTGAGCCGTATTGCAGGGAATTAGTATACCACCATCGTTGCTATCAGTCTCCTTGTGAGGGTAACTCATTTATAATTGGCCATGGTAATGAACATTCAAAGTCAAATGTGTTTCTGTTTAATATCTATTATTAATCTATTACCCGAGTCAGCAAAAGTTGTTGAAGTTTATTGTTTAGTCGTTCAGAAAATATGTACATAAATCATCAAACTGTTGTAGCTAGTCAGCAGGAAGTGTTGTTTCCCATGGTAAGAAGCGCTGGTTTCTTTTCTAGTTTGAACAAATTCCTCAAGTCCACCTATTAATATAAGATAATTTATGAGAGTTGTAGATCCTATAATGTCAATTAATGACAACGAACCCAGAGACCTGGTTGAAAATGATCTATCATCGGAATATTTTTCCGCGGGTAATTTAGGTTTGGATAAAAAAAATCAGATCAATGCAATTCAATTAACTCTAATTTCGATCTGACACACCATGGCATTTGTCAAAAAAAATATTGATGGTTCAGTCAACCCATTCATTCTAATCTGTATTAAGTTACCAAAAGATGCGCTGTTCGACATCGTCGTAGCGATAAATTCTGACCCTGATTTATCGCGATACGCGCCCCACTGGTTGCGAGAGACAGACGCACTGCGTACTTCAGGTCGCTTGGGGAGTAGAGGTTCTCTGCCGTAGGTGTTAGCAACAATGCTGATCTTCATAATATCTATCCGTCATGTCAAGTCAGAGTTTTATTACGAGACAGAGTGTGATTTTTTTGCGTTACTTTCTTGCGTGGATTTGGTGCTATCACATTCAATACCCGAGCCCCTTTAGCATGACGCGTCAGAGGCATGTAGTTGGACACTTACATGGATATGATTTGAAAGGGCATCATAGGCACGTTCAAATCCTGAAGAAACGACGTAATCAATAAACAATATAATTATGTCTTATTGCCGTTAAAAGCTCGTTTTATGTCCAAATGTTCTTATTGATGTGCTATTATTTATAGGGTAAGAATTTCAGTTTAGAATTTCACGCTAATCGGTATCGTATGTTTTTGTTTTGTCTCATCTTGTTCCCTCGCAGTTTTTGTGTCGTCGTTTTGGACGTAATTTTAACCATCTTCGGGTGAGCGTAAGACTGTTTACGGTGAACTAAGAAAACATTGAGCGAAATGCTTCACTACAGCAGACGGTGGTGGTCGATCGACTTTCCCTACCATAAACTGAACAAGATGAATCTAACTTATCTATCAATCAACTTCTGACTTATGCGGGCAAGTATCACTGATATAACAACGTCATTGATCATGTTCAATATTGTCAATAGCTCGAAAGCCAAGTTCCGCCACAGCATGTCATTATAATAGTAGGAATAATAATATTATTATATACGACTAATGCAATCGTGCAACTTAACTTCCTGCTCATTAACGATGATGGAATCATGAATCATCAAATCTCATTGAGCCTTTCGCCGCTGCTTCAGACCGCACTCGAAGGGATGCATGATCAGAGTCTGGAGTCTCCCTTGACGGAGCTCATGAAGCTGGTTTGTAGGCGTGCTGAAGAGGGGTCGCTATACCTGGCGCTAAATTCTTCTATAGCTAACGTCAGATCAGCCCCTTTCATAACCACCAACTGTCTTATCAGCCTCAAGTTGTTCTGACTACCTACCTTCTCACCTACCTACCAGTCACTGCCATATCCAACACTGGCATATCAGCCACGAGTTGTTCCGACAACCGAACTGAGGTACCAGTTTACTGGTTATCACCCTAATTGAACTTTTCCTACCCAACCTAACCTAACCTAGGGGTACGTGTTTCTAACCCGCGGGGCAGAAGTACGTATTTCTAACCCGCGGGGCAAACGTACGTATTTTTCTAGATTATTGAAGTTGCATTAAAGCGATGACCAGTGAAATGGTACGACTCGTGGCTGATATGACAGTGGCGGATATGACAGTGGCTGCTCTGAGTGAAGGATGCTATGATTGTCGCGCAAATGCGCGTGCCCTGAAATATTGTTCAGCGCGAAAGCACATGTGCGGTTATGACAGTGTCCGGCTATGACAAGCTGCAGTGAAGTGACGATAGTGCGCGTGTGCGGAAATAATCTTAGCGCTGCTGCGACCAATAGCTCTCGGGTATTGATACAAGTTTGAAATATCTAGTCTTAAATAGACCGAAACACATCTATGCGGAATGCCGGAAGGCCAGAAAGAAATTTAGGAAAAAATGATTAAACAAAGGTATGGAAAGTCATAAATTAGACGAGTCATCAAGAATTTATTGATATGACTATTCCGTTAAAATGATGGAGGGCATCGAGAGTGTTGTTCTTCATGCTCTTTGCTGTTGCTCTGAAGGACAACTCCTGCATGAGGAGCATTTACTAATTTTGCAATTGGGTCGCCATCCCTGGCGTTAAATTCTTTTTCAGCTAACGTCAGATCCGCCCCTTCCATCTCCGCCAACTGTGATATCAGCCACAAGATTTTCCGACTACCTACCAACGGTACCATTGTGTCCGGCTATGACAGTAAGCTGAACTGAAGTGGCGATAGTGCGCGTGTGCGGAAATAATTTTAGCGCGAACGCTGGGCTCCCCTCAGGAGGCTACTCTTGAAGGGATCAAATATTCTTGGCTGGGAACAATTGAAGATTATTACATCACGCTTGGATTATAATCCTGAGTGATGTAACGGTCCTGGAAGCACTCGTGAGAATGTTACGAACCTCTTGCAGATGATTGCTAGCGTTCGTTAAGCTTTAATAGGCTTTTCAAGGTGAAATCTAATTGTGTAGTTAATTAATTGAATTATATTTTTTCGCGAGTCCAATCTACATGTTAAAAATATTATTAAGAAAATTCTGACAAGTTTCCACAGAATCGTTTAAATTCAGATGAAGAAATGCACGACTTTTAAACTTGAGAAACGTCCTCCAATTGGGAGGAAAAGGTACGAATTTTAGTATAAATTGTGATCAAGACCGATAAAAACCAGATTGAATTCCACTTTGAATAACAAAGTACAGTTACAGTAATCCAGGCAATGTTCCAGTGCATGGAAGTCTGGCAAATGTAACTATTTTTGATCAGACAATGAGGTAACCTTCCAAATTACCTACGTTACATAAAATGAGGAAGAAATTTAAATTGCTATTTTAACCGATACTTTTTTTTACCCAGAGTTAGTAGACAAAAGGAAAAATAAATAAACATGAGTTCATGAATGGTTATAGACCGATTGTGTATGTATACATTTATGTCATGTGAATTGTAATGAAATATCTTGTTTATTGTTAAACTGTTTTGCCGATTTTATTTGTGTTATGAATATATATAATTAACAACAACTAACGGTCGACATTACCCAATTACTCCTATATCTCCTAATATCGAATTTATTGAAACTGAGTATTTGGGCAGTAATCATATTATCTCCAATGTTTGTATTTAACTCATCCTGTTCTACTAACATCTATTAATTAAAATGGACTACGTTCTATCGTACAATTCCGAATTAATCACTGTCGATATTAATTTGCATTACAACTTGCCGCGTCGTATCATGTACTTGAAAGTTATCGTATGTAAAAAAATTCACTCGTACAGAATACTCCTCTACACATCGCAAAGAAGTGTTTCAGAACAGCTTCCAATGCTGTAGAATGTTACTATTTGGGCCTCGCACAGCAGCAATAAGCGCCTCTAAAGATTGCTAACCCATTCGTTTAGTCCGACCACGGGCATAAGGCCAATAGTCTCTGTCCTGGCTTGCTTGGCATAACCAAGGGAGCAGAGTGGACGGGAGATCAAAGAGCAGTTCAAGAGAGGCTTGAATAGTTTTGGGAAGGAGGAGTAAACAGAAACGTATGAGCTCATTTACACGGGAGGGAGTGTTTAATTTATCTTAACTATGTAAGGAAATTGACACGTCTGAAAAAAAAACTGATCGATGACTGACATAGTGTAATTTTTGTTGTAACAGACCCACTTAATAGCAATTCAATGTTATGACCTGCACTAATATGATTTCGCCATGTACCCGCTCTTGGCTCGTCCGATTCTCTTTTCCTGTCCCGAAATATCTTCAGGATTTCAACGTACCTATGTTGCCCTTCCAAATCGTATCCATGTAAGTGTCCACCCACATGCCTCTGACGCGTCAGGCTGAAGGGGCTCGAGTATTGAATGTGATAGCACCAAAAGCCACGCAAGAAAGTAAGGCAAGAAAATCCCACTCTGTCTCGTAATAAAACTCTTATTTGACAAGGCGGATAGATATTATGAAGATCAGCATTGTTGCTAACACCTACGGCAGAGAACTACTACTCCCCAAGCGACCCGACCTGAAGTACGCAGTGCGTCTGTCTCTCGCAACCAGAGGGGCGTGTAGCGCGATAAATTAGGGCGATAATTTATCGCTATGACGCGCATCTTTTGGTAACTTAATACAGATTAGAATGAATGGGCTGACTGAACCATCAATACTTTTTTGACAAATGCTTTTCTGTGTCTGATCGAAATTTGAGTTAATTGAATTGCATTGAACTGCTTTTTTATCAAAACCTGATTTACCCGCGGAAAAATATTCCGATGATAGATCATTTTCAACCAGGTCTCTGGGTTCGTTGTCATTAATTGACATTATAGTATCTACAACTTTCATAAATTATCTTATTTTAATATGTGGACTTGAGGAATATGTTCAGAACTAGAATAGAACCCAGCTCTTCTTACCATGGGAAACAACACTTTTTGTTGTTGATGATTTATGTTCATATTTTCTGAACTACTAAACGATAAACTTCCACAACTTTTGCCGACTCAGGTAATAGTTTAATAATAGATATTAAACCGAAACACATTTGGCTTTGTATGTTCATTACCATTGCCAATTATAAATGAGTTCCCCTCGCAAGGAGACTAATTGCAACGATGGTGGTATACTAATTCCCTGCAATACAGCTCGAGTTTATCAAAAAAACAACTAATGGAGATTAATGGCAACAATGGTTTTCAGCTCATTAACTGAAAATCAGCTCGAAGATACGCAAGTGGGACTAATGTGGAAGACTATTTGTAACGATAGTATATAGTCTACTCATTCCCTGCAATACCGCCCGACGGGTTGAGAGAAAACTAAACTAGAAGACTAATCGCAGGTGGTTTTAATTTCCTTCCCGCAATTATAATGTTCACTATAGAATTATTTGATATAAGTGATTGACCACCGAACATGATTTCATCGCCACTCATATCCGCAGTAGAGATTATTAAGTAAGCCTTCCCGCGCCAATTTTTATCCGTAATTGTCAAACACTATATATAATTCTGAGTTTTTTAGTGTCATTCATTCAGATATACAAATGTTCATATACACTTAAATACATACATTCATAAATGCATACATACTTGCATACATACATATATACATACATGCATACATGAATACATACATACATACATACCAACATACATGCATACAAATATACATACATACGTACAGTAGCGAGCAAAAATTCGCTTAGGATTTAAACCTAAGTGAATTCTTCATTGTCCATTTTCCGCTCTATGTATGAACTCATCGGAGATTTGATTAATATTACCAGTTAGGCAGCTTCGTAAACTCATACTACCGTAAGAAACTTTTATATGAAGTTAAGTTCCTCGTGGGGAAAGTCTAATTAGTTTTTTTTCGGTTACAGGCTAACCATAAATAAATATTTCTAGCAACTATACATGTTTTATGTAAAAAAATCCCTTAATGCCATCAGATGAACAGTTGAAGATAAATGTCTGGAATGATGCGATTAAGATTCTTCATATATCGGCTAGAGGTTTTATCTTTTTATGTCAATTGTTGTTGTGCATCTCATAAATCGTCGCTAGATGGAGTTAATGAAGCCAAATGAATGTTGAAGTAGAAAAGAAGAGATATCACAATATTACAGAATTAGCCCATGGCCCAAATATTCTAGCTGCATTACAGAAACATCGTAGATTGTAAGCCACACGTCTGTATTTTAAAACTTGCTTACAAGCAGCATTTTTTCGTTCGAAAATAATTTACAAAATCTGCACAAACGGTGATAAGCAGGATTTTCTTCGTAGCTGACCTAAGAGGATGCAAAATATGCAGATACTCCGAGTCAGCTCTCAGAATTTGGAATCGTCCATGATTTAATTCTTTATTTATTGAGGTACCTAGTTTTATTTGTTCAAAGTACGTTTTAATTTCATGTATTTCGGCACATAATCACATTCTAAACTAATCTGTTTGCGTGATTAGGCTATTGTTGATACGATAAACTATGTATTTTATTCAACGGTACGTTTCAATTTCTAAGTTCTATACCATATGAACCAACCGGGTTTCTCTCGCCACATTAATTAACAATTTTAATTGTTATAACCAGAATTAACTATAAGCATCAACATGCCCTCATCGCGAAGCCTGCACACCTGCATGCCCTCATCGTGAAGCCTGAAAACCTGCATGTCCTCATCGTGAAGCCTGCGCAGCTGCATGCCATCAGCGTTAAGCCTGCGCACCTGCATGCCCTCACCGTGAAGCCTGAAAACCTGCATGTCCTCATCGTGAAGCCTGCACACCTGCATGCCCTCATCGTGAAGCCTGCACACCTGCATGCCCTCATCGTGAAGCCTGCACACCTGCATTCCCTCATCGTGAAGCCTGAAAACATGCATGTCCTCATCGTGAAGGCTGCGCACCTGCATGCCATCAGCAGTATAGATTGGCAATTTTCTATCGATGCATTTAAGAGGGAGCTGTAGCAACAAAGATTGTCCATTCATTTTCGAAAGCGCTGGAGTGATGTCGATAACGATACAAAGTATTGATCGATACATACGCGCATGTACGGTTACTTCTTCGCTGCGGGTCCGCAGCGACCGTCGTGAGAAGAAGCAGGAAAGACATTTGTTCATGCGCAGTGGCCTTGAGAGGATGCGGAAGAAGCAGTTATTCATACATAGTGGTCTTGAGAAGCGGTACTGTGGGGGAGCAGAAAATGTAGTTATCCCTCTCCAGCTTCCCTGCGAGGACTCAGAAAAAATAGTTAGTCATCAGCGACACCTTGTGAGAAGGCAGAAAAGAAATATACCTTCGCAGCAGGTCTGACTGGAGGCAGAAATTTGCCGTTATTCGTCGTCAGCGGCCTTTAGGGAAGGAGTGAAGACGTCACCTAATTGGCGTTGACATAAAAGACCGGACAAAGGTGTTCGGATCGCAGGCTGTTAAAAAGGTGCAGCCTTCCACTTGGCTCCGTATGACAAATTTTCAAAGCTGTTTGTGCCGTCGATGAGATTTCCGCGAGTGTTCATGATTAATAATTAGGCTATGGTGTATGGAAATATTTACTGAAAGCAGCACCATTGGACTAAAGGGAATATGCTCGATTTTATACGCCTATGTATACAGATTTTTGGAACGTGAATGTATGTTTTTTACACTGACGAGTGGGGGTGTTGGACAGTTGAAAGTAAGTTTGCAGGAATTTAATGCAGACTAACCAGGGAGAGGAGTTCATTGAACGGTAGCTATATAATATACAGACTGATAAGTGGAGCCAGTTCGGTAGTTAGATGTACATTTATAAGCCGAATGGGGTGAAGCTTTTAGCAAGTTGGGATTAAATTAGAGCAGTGGTTTCAACAGTGGTGAGTACTACAGTTCACTTGTGTTGGAGTAATTGATAGACATTATGACACTCACGCGAGGGCCCACCAAATAGGCTGGGTTATAGTGATTGAAGCGAACGATGTCAACATTCCATACAGGTTGTCTGCTGACGGTGGCGGTGGTGGAAAGCAGGAAGCACGCCCCCTGACGAAGTGTTCTAATTTTTTCCCTGTTTCTCCCACGGTGTCTACCCTTGTGGGTAGACGGGGTCTACCTCTCCCCCACCTCCAAGTTCAGCTATTGCCGTGTTGTATTGGTTGAAATTGAGAAAATGTTTTCAATGGATTCGAATTCACTAAGAAAGAATCATTGATAGCCTAGCAAACTTCATAAACATGGTCCTACTATTTCCTTAAGGATTTTAGGATCGAAGGACTTTGAGGATGGAACGATTATTATTTGATTTAAAAGCTCATTCAGGTAGACAGTCCACTTTACTACAAACCTCATGATACACAGATGATACGTCAATTATTTTTTGTTACGGGAACAATTCTGGCTCATGAACACATTTAATCGACACAATTGATCCGGAAGGCTTATGAATGTGTCCCAAAAAGACAATGCGTTTCATGAACATATTTCTTTTTCATTTACCAATCCGTCGTTTTATATTTCATACCATGTGGGCAGCAGAAACATCTATTCTGGCATCTAACTCTCGGTTAGTGCTATCAAACATTATTGAGGCACAAGCAACAATATCAAAGAAGACCCACTCCCCTGACGAAGAGCAGTTGCGCACAAAATTGGACGCCCTGTCAACCGTATCTATAATATACGGTTGACAAAAAAAAGGTAAAAATCTTCACATTTAATGTTAAGCAAAGAAGAACAACTCCTAGCATTTAGAATTATTTTACAAAGGATTATTGTGAGCCGACGTCAGGCCAAAAAAGCTGGAATAAGTCTACCCAACCCACTATAATCAAAGTTGGTCCACGTATCGGGATAAAGGAAACAAAGTTGTTCTGATAGTTTAATTGAAAGATCCATCATCTTTTACTTATCGATTAAATTCATTTCTCTGTTTGAACAAGAGCCACCAATGAGCAAGTTTATAACGCCAAAAAAACAATATTGTTAACTTCAACAGAGGTTTATGTAATTGTATTATTATTTCACTCACAATTTTCAAACTTAATAGGACGGAAATCACAACCATGAGTAATTGGTATGAATAATTTAGTATGAATAATTGATAACTTGCCTGTATTTCAACCAATACACTTTATGATAATTACTGTATATTGGATATCTCAATACAGGACAATAAAAATCTAGTTGAAAAAGTCGAGGCTCATGTATGCTTTTCCCAATTTCACAAACGACCCAAAGGAATGTAAACAAAAAGAAACCGATGCAGGTACTGAAGAATTGCAGAATCCTCCTGGAGGGGAGTGGCCGACAGCAAGCAGCACCTCACACCCCTGTCATGCACGCACACACAAGCATAACTGAGCTCTTCGGGTGCTTGTTGCCTGCGCCTTATATAGATCGACGTATTTTGGGTCAACAGTGAGATCAGAGACCGCTTTCCCTGGTTTACCCATGCTGCCTAATAGTTGGTTGACCCTCCCCCACCCATGTCCAATTCAACCAGAGAGCTAAGTCCGGGAAGGCGCATCAGGGCGGTTGCATTCACCATCATTCGCGACTCAGTCTGATCAATTGCGCGCTCTCTCGCTACACCCACTTTAATGTCGCTTTTCCTTAATGCCTGTATCACGAAATCTATCCATCTTTTAGACTCCATGCAACTATCTCAGCATCACTCCCACCATTCCCGCTCTCAAAAAAATACACCTCGAAAACATTCAAACTTTTTCACACAAACGCTCTCAAGCCCCCGCCTCCCTTCCCCCTCCTCGTCTTAGTCATGCAGAGCATAGTTGAGGCAACCAACTCCCCATAATGAATGATGTTATATTCTAGATGGCAAAATGTAGGTACATCCGGACCAAATGCACGAGATTGTAAAAAAAATAACTAAAAATGTCTGTCTCCAGATGTCCTCAGCTTCTGCGGGAACATTTGTTGCATTGAACTAGAAAGTCCTACAAATAAAATTTTACGTGCATTATTGAGTTGTAACAGACACGAATGTACTCATTTGTTTCATAGAACTAGAAAGTTTTATGTGGAACTAAGTACATCACTCGAACAATTGCTCCCGGAATTTAATGTGTATTTCAGAATTAAGAAATGCTCTGTACATTTCCAGGATAGCACGAGACATCTCGTGAAAAAAGTATTTTATTTCTTGCTTTCATATTGTTTGTGTTGTAAAGTGCGACGTACTTTCACATTGGGAAGCAAGCATATAGGTTCTGCCTACTCACGTGATCTTATGTTTTATACTTTATTATTCAGGATATGATAATGCAAGAGGATTGTTTACATATTCCTTGCCAACAGGTGGTTTCAACGAGGCTATTGTTCCCTCCGGTAACAGACGGCAATATGGCTGCGAAATCATCCACTAAGGGGATTGCTCTATTCTGATGAGCAGGTACACCAGCGAATAATGAGATGAAGAGATGAAAAGGATATCAGAAGGAGGTTATGTTCTGCATCTTGCTGATTCAAAATCGTGACACTAACATTCCAGCATTAAGAAAGCCTTGGGGATATTGTATGATTCGGGGAGACATTATGAACCCCCCTTTTTCAGCATCAAAAGTAATCCTGAAGGTGTCGTGGACAAATATGAGCATGGTGTATTCAAAGAAGTTAGATAAATTATTTCACTTTAAAATCTAATACACTAATATATACGTCCTGTGGCAAAATACGTCATGTTGCATAATAAGTATACTGTGAATAAAAAACTTTCATCGTCGTGAGAGACTTGTTCACTATTTGATGTATGTCTCAAACGTGTTACCAAACATTCTCTGGACACGACTGATGTAAAGGAGGGTGGAAATGACACGACCTTAGGCTGAGGTCAAGCAGATGATTCTGAAGTTGTATCATCCGCATCGCTTTCGTCTACTTTTGAGAGACATGTATTTGAATTTCTCAACTCAACACAATACTTGTTCGCGTGGATCGTCTTGCGACTCTGCAAAACAATGTTTAGTATGTAACAGGATGAAATGAGATCAATGCGTATCTTCCAATCCTTCTTTGAGGTGGTGTGTTTAAAGGAATAATTTTAGGGACTCCAGTTACGAACAACGCTGAATTACCTCTCCCTTCAAGGGGTTATTCTGGATTTGGGACACTCTGACCATTGACCTGTAAGCAACTTATATAAATACTCTGGATGTTGCGCACTGAAATTAGACGCGTGTTCGACCTCATACACATGTGATGTTGACAACAGTGCCTCTAGATATGGTAATGCCAATATTTTTGTTTCATTATGCTTCATATATGCAAATCTTCACCGGAGAGCGATCCGTAGCAGAGCATCTAACTTCAAAATACATTTTATTGCAAAGAATATCAAGGGTCTTTGTTCTCTCGCTGTCCCTGGAATCTTTCATGAATACTGCTCACTCTTCAACACTGGCTGATACTTTTATTTAGCGCTAGGAGGTCTTCCCAGTTTACCACCATCCTTTCCTCAAACTGTAAATCCAGGCCTTAGCAATTTACGAGCGACGTTGTTCAGGATTTAGACTTTGAAAGTTAATGTCAGGGAGCTGCAAACATGCTTGCTAAGAGGATCATACCGGTGTAGCCATATGAGTGGGTTGGGGAAAAGGTTGATGCGGCAAGCATATTTTGTCAAGGAATATGCTGGATCTGCGTTATTCGCTGCTAATTGTTTTTGTACGATAGATCCTCAAATTTCATAGGCTTGTCATTGTGCAACTGGTCCCATGATTTTTTGCTCTCGTGATATATGTGTTTCGGTGAGAAACAAGGAATGGAGTTGAATTGCTCCGAGGCCAGAGGACTAGCAAACGATTACAGCTTCTTTCCGCCCATAGCATGTCGACTAAGACTTTCATTTCCGCAGGCTTGCATCATTGCATGGCCGGTTCACGGTGCCAAACCATCCTATGAAGTCAACCGGGCTTCTGTCGCTGCCGTTCAAGTGTCTGTTTTTGCTGCAAGAAAATGAACACTAACATCTGCTTCAATATTCCATTTCATTACTGATAAATGGTTGTACCACCAACACCCCACGGCAACTGCCACCAAACTCGTCACTATACAGAAGCCATCACCACAGCCTACACGCAAGTGCCTAATTACTACGAAACTCATTAATCTCTCCCATTTTAGTTCCCCAATGCGCCACCAACACTCCTTTTTGTGTCCATTTAATAAAAAAACAGAGTAAATCACCTCGATTTTCAAAACTCGTGGCTACTGGGATCCAAGTCTATGGAAGACTCTTCATAAATTGATACTGCTCGGTTGTCTTTCTCAACTAACGACTCCTAAACGCGTAGTACTTAAAATACTCATCAGCAAATTGCTGCCATGCGACAGTCTATCTTAACTGACGGCTCCTGGGCACGGAACCTGAAATACTCTTCAACAATTTCGTTGCTATGCGATTGTCTCTCTCAAGTGACGGCTATTTCGGGTGGTAGTTGAAGGACCGGACCTCAAGTGGCTGCTGTGTGGTTGGCTTTTGTAACAAACTGCCAAAGTGAGCCCAGTTCATAGGAGAATCCTCAGTAGCTGACAGTCCTGAGGTTGTCTTTCTCTTTCAAGGTCTTCTACGAGCACGGCGCTTGGATGATTCATCAAAAATCCGTTGCTCTAACCTCGTCTTCCAAACATATTGGCTACCGGGAGCATGTTACTTGAAAGACTCCTCAGCAACTTGCTGTTTTGGTGTCGTTTTTTCTCACTAACTGCGCCGGGCTGCCTGAAACTTGGATACACTGCGCTCGTCTTCCTAACTTACGGCTCATGGGAGCCTAGTACTTGGAGGACCCTTCACATTTGTCTGTTATGCTGGCGTCTATATCAACGTCTGACGCATGGTAGCTAGAAACTTTATTGTCTCCTCTGCAATTATCTCCTATTCTGACATCTTCCATAACGAACGGCTCCTGGTGGTCTGTAAAATAATTTTCAAGCTGCAGTCGTTGAGTAACAGTCAGTTCAGAAGGAAGCTACATCATTAAAGTGCAGGAAAGGTGGAGTGATGGTAAAAATTGTATTCGTCGTTAATTAACATGCCCTGCGATTATTGTAGATTTGTTTGATCACCTACATCACGGTAACTATGGTATAGGTATTATTAAGATGACAACGTTGTGTAAAATATGTTGCAGTGAAATGCACACGATACCTTTAAGCATAACTACCTTGCCTTCTTGAAGCAGCATAACATTGCTCTCGCATACTCACCACAAGAGTTCGTGACTGTTACAGCCTCTAGATGTTTTATTGCACTCGCATACTCACTCGCAGATAACAGTCATGAACTTTTTAACTTTTTGATTGCTTCTTATTGGCAGAGTGAAAAGAAGAATCCCACGATATGAGTAGACTCTCACTGATATTATTGATGCCGAAAAATGGAATCCAGTTTCATACACCACCTGCATACTTGACAACACAACACGTGTAGTAAACCTTCTGTCCTCTGTCGAGCTTTCCTTACTATTAGTACATCTATCATTTGCAGAAATCAGTCATGTGCAACTGACGGATAATGGCAATGAAACAATGTGTCGTTATCGCCACTAATCTCTCGTCATTAGAACTACAACACAACATCAATTTGGCTCCATCGCCACAGTTATTAGTATCACAAATCACGAGACTGTTCCTAACATCAAAAACAATCAGAACTTCCGAGCTCATCGTCTTAGCGCGATATAACAAATAAAGGCAAGGGGAATTGGCTTCTGAATTCCGTGAAGTTCTTCTTCAATTTACCAACAGGCAAAATATTGTACGTGCTCCCCATCATGATCTCGAAGTGGAGGATTGAATTGTACTGATGACATGTAATTGCTCAAAGAACTACGGAATTCTAAATTTAAAATGGGCTATTTATATTCAGTGAATAACCGAGAATTTGTATTCATTTCTCTCTGTTCTGATGAGAAGTATTCTTTAGTAAATATCTTCCAGCAATATTGATGCAACGACGGTTAAGAAAAGGGTAATAAACGTGTAAAGATACTCGACTAGCTGAAATTTTAATAAATTCAAACTATTGATTAACAGCTAATAGCACTGCTACGCAAATTAAATTACCAATCGTTTCATTATCTTAAAACACTCCCAGTATTGAATTGACAAATAAAAAATGGCTTAGATATTCATAAATTTCTCGATACATTTTTTACTGTGATCACGCTGGATTGCATATGTATGTTAGATCCAGACTTGGAAAATTGACAAGCGGAAAAATGGAGTTAGTAACCTTCTATGTCAGTTCATATGGTGAGGTTCGACTGCCGACCACAGTACTGAGCTAACTCTGGACATACGATCAAACCATTCTTTGCTATCCTGACATACATGGCCAACTTTTCGTCGACTTTTCAAGTAAGTTTCGTGTATATTTATTCTGAAGTACTTGACAGGCATAGGATAAACTTTCATAAAAATCTGAACTATATTCTCATTGATCTGACAATTACAATTTGTATATACAAATCGCGGGATCATTCGAAACTAGAAATGTTTCATTTTCTTAAGTGTATACTAGAACGTCTTCGTTCGGTCCCACTCGAAAGCTCGTTTCCGAATTCATATACACATTAAAGCACACTCATTAGAAGTAATTTATAACCACGTCAAACAGTTACAACTTATCCGAACACTCACGTGCCGTGTTTCGTCGTTACTCGTTAGCTAAGACCAGAAGAGTAAGAGACGTCAGGAATCTCTGTGAATTATCCCTCCTATTATCTTTTATGGTCGATGTGTGTTTGAAAGATCAATGGAACGGCTGCTAAATAGAGTAGCTCAACCGGATTTATGGTTCAGCATGAATACCATCAAGTGAGCCTTGTACTGATAGCCAATCTACGTCCACTCCGCCGACCACACTAATGTGTTTTGTTGCCATGACTGCGGCTGGAGTCAATAAAATGACGATAGAGTGATTGAGAGGCAATCGCACCGCCAGAGTAAAACATTGTTTGAGGCTTCTTACAAAATGAATAAAGCGTAATTGATTAGGTAAATTTTGTCATCAGAGATACCAATCTAACTCGAATTCCTTGAATGGAAATCTTTAAAAGCACACTATAAGCTCTATAAAAGATTGAACTTTCGGGATCACCCAAATGTGTTTTGGAATAAACCTGTCAGGACTGGTGAGCAGAGAGTCACTTATCCACTCTCTTAATGTTTAATATGAATAATCTTATTATTCATTCGCTTATAATTTAGGGCAATTTATAGTTTGAAAAGTCAAGCAGGCGTCATTTGAGCTTAATAAAGCCCATGGGAAAAAGCACAGTTTCTCAACTGCCATTTCATGATAGGCGAAGGCAAGCATTATCTTGCTCACCGACGATAGAACCACTTGTTCATTTCATTATTGCTCGAATATATTGCAAAGCTTTTTTATTGTCTTTTTGACAAAGGCAGGAAAGTTGGGAGCGCCATTCATTCAATTAGACTTCGGACTTGGAGTATCTTCCTCGGCCCGGAATACTTTAGTGCCGAAGGTGAGCCAGTATTTTTGTGAGCCAACACTTTTGCACTATATCGCCCTACTGTTAAGACAGTTCTATGCCGGCTGATATGGATACCAGTTGCGTTAATACACTCTGCTAGTGTTTATGATTTGCGAATGAGCCATGTTAAATTGTTCCTATGCCCCATGAATTTATTTTTATAGGAATGAAAGAAATAAAGGAATAGAAATCTTTATTCATACACAAACGGTATGGTTAGAGTTTTGCATCTTAAATCTATACATATATGTACGCAAATCAAAAATAATGGTAAGTCAAGTCAATCGGATTAGATTGAGTGGCATTACTTACTTCATTGCAAATTATAAATGCCAAAGTGTGACCGAGTATGTCGATAACGCGCATCTTGCAATCATAGGTGAACGAACATAAGTGCAAAACTGTCCGGAACATGTTACAAACAAATATATATTAATAGCGGTTTATAAGGTGATGTTGGTCCTTGTTGAACAACTTATTGCTGTAGAAAGTTTGTTTTTATAATCGAGATCAAGTGTTAGTTAGTTGATGGTTGATCTTTGAGGAAAAACAAATATTCTCAATTCAAACAAAAATATCAAAAGACTTATTCTATCTACCGGGAATGTATACGAAATCAGTTTTTCGGTGAGCTTCGCGAATCGCATATGCGTCAATTTTCGATGTGTAAAGAACAATTTAACTTCCGAGAGCATTGTGAATCATTGGATAATGGCTTTTATTCGACTCAGTTATTCCCATAAATGCGGCCTGGCGGAAGGGGCAGAAAACGAAGTTATTCCTCCCCGAGCAGCCTAGAGAGGGAGCGGAAAATATTCCATTTATTGCGTGACATGTAGGCTGTAATTTAATTATGCACTTATCACCACGAATTTGATTTTTGTTCGGAGATGCAAACGCTTTTTGAATGACATGGATTCCGGCCATGATATTGTTCACGCTGTAGCGTCATGAGGCAGAAGTATAAATACTCGCAATAGTACCTCTTACGTGTCGTAAGAGGCAACAAATAAAGGCGGAGTAAGGTCGCTAGGGATTCCATCCTCTGTACTTTCCTCCCTGAAGACAGCAAGACGAGTGGAGCAAGAAGAAGCTCACTCTTCTCCAAACCTCACTCATAGGGTCGCTGTATGTGAGTGGTTGTAGAAAGGATGAAGCACAGAGGAGAGAGATTGGTGAGAAAATGGATGTACTGGCGCTGTGTGAGTCGTTGTTCAGAAGGTATGAGTGATTGTGAGGTTGGTGTGGTAAGCGGAAGAACGTTCAGCGTGGTTGAAGGTTGTGCACGAGAATGCGTAGTGTTGCTATTGAGTTCTAAGTTGGTTTATAGCGCTACGTAGTGGAAGAAAGTGCCCTCTGGATTGAAGTGGTTGGAGGTTTGGAGATCATGGTTTGTGAGGGCTTACAGAAGCAAGTTCCGAGAGAAATAAGGGGGACATGCAGTTTCTTTTTATTAGTCTGAGAGGGAACTTAATGCAGGCGTTGGAGACGCAGTGATGGGGAATATGGAAGAGAAGTATGGTGTTCACGTGCACTGCAGCGGAAGACTGAGATATTTGTAGGTGTTAAGATGAAAAAGACCAAATCCTGTTAGAAAGTGGTCGCCGATTTACGGACGAAGTTGGCTCAGTATTTTGGTAGAGTGTAGGGATGCCGGTTTTAGGGATGAATGTTTTGTTTAGGATATTTAGGGTGTTACTTACAAAGAGATGGGGATGTGATGACGGTGATGAGAGCAGGGAATGCCTCTGGGTGTTAACAGAATTGCAGCAGTGTGCCGTGAAAGTACGATAATCAGATGGTTGGTGAGGCTACTTTTTCTGAGCTTGGTGGCAGCAGTGGTGCTGATTGATTGACGCAGTGCCTTCAATGGATTGCTGTATAAAAGATGATGGCGGTATGTTGTGTGTGTTCGATGAGTTGTACTGGACACTGCTAATCAATATGATTGGAGACAGTAGCTACGGATGATGTGATCGTCGAGAAACAGAGGGGCTTTAGGAAATGTAGAGGATGTACAGATCTGATTTTGTCACTGAGTAGGTTCTGTGAGATGAACCTTGCAGAGGGAAAGGATATGATCAATACCTTGATAGATCTGAAAATCGACTATGATTCAGTGCGAGAGAGGGGCAGTGTGGAAAGTATTTTGTTCGTATGAAGTTGGCGAGAATTTCTAATGAGCAATCCATAGTTTCTACCTTGGCAGCAGAAAATGTATCAGATTAGGGATTGAGCTTATCATTTGATCCGTACTGGAAGCGGGACTGAAACACGATTGCGTTATGCCTCCTTGGTTGTTCAATCTTTACATGCATTTAATGGTCAGGACGGCAAACGCGAGTGTATTGTGCCGAGATTTGGAGCTGCAGGGAGCAGATGAACTGAGTTGGCCGTTGTGTCAGTTGCAGTTTGAGAGTGATACGGCACTGGTGGCAGATACGGAGGAGAAGTTATGTAGGCAGATGTTAAAGTTTGGCAAGTTGTGTTAGTGGAGAATGGAGCAAGTTAATTTGTAATAGGTCATTAATGATATTTCTACGTAAGACGATGCGAGAGGAATTCTTGTCCGTCAAAATGGCGAGGTATTAGATCAAATACAGTGTTTCAAGTACCTGGGCTATCATGATGAGAAGACTAGACGAGTGGAAACGAAGGTCGAATGTTGAGTGGCCGAAAGGTGTCAAGTGTTGGACTAATTACACTGAAGAGTGTAATTATAGACTGGACCTTGCGTGTTTGAACAAAGAGAGGATTGGGGTTGTATGAGGTGGATTTCCGAACTCTGCTCAGTGAGCTAAAGGAGGGGAGAGGGGACGAGAAGAAAGTTGATTGTTTTCTACATGACATTTTTGAGAGGAATGGCTGTAGTGACGTAGACGAAATTAGTAAATGACGTCGTTTGTTTAAAAACGGTGATGGTAAATTATACAGTTGGAGAATAGTAGCTGATTGAATTTCATGAAGTCGGCATTATGAACATAAGATGTCATGGTTGAGGTAGCGACAGAACTTACAACGTATAACACTTCGGAGAGAATATTTTTGGATGAACATCTTTTGACGCGACCATGCTGCCCTCTCCCGTACTTGACTCTCTGGTTGAACTGAGGGGGATGGGGGGGAGGGGGGGGGACCCGTCAACTATTACGCAGCAGTGTTAAAGCAGTGTTAACTGACCTCACCCAACGCCTGAAGAAGTAATAGTTTATTTTGACTTGTGTGTGAGTGTATTAGAGGAGAGGAGTGTGGGGTGCGGCTTGCCGTCGGTCACCCAACTCCTTCTCATTCCATAGGATGTGATGACAATTTGTAAAACTAAGCAGGAGCCTAACCTGTTTTTTCGTGCATTTTAGCGAGTTGGACGGGAATCACAACCTTGAGCAATGACTAATGGTTGGGATTCCCGTCGTATTTAGTATGAAAAGATTGTGAGAGTATAAATGCGATAAATACATAAACAATTTATTCTTCTACTATTGTGAGTTTCTATTCAGAGTATAATTTGGCGTAGCAGTTATCAAGAATATATCACTTGGATTTATAAGTTGGCTTCTTTGTGACTCTTCTTTGAGCAAATGAATAAATTTTTTCGATGAGAAAGAGGCATGTGAGATAATCGTTATACACATCAAAACTTATTTATTTTTTTTTTCTCTAAACCTGGACGTGCTTTGTTAACAGTGGGTGCACAGAAGGGAAGTCCGGTGACTTATTCCAGTTTCACGGCCTCGTAGCAGCTTACATAATATCTTAGTAAAATAATTCATTAGAAAATACCTCTGCAAGCTAGGAGTTGGTCTGCACAGTTTAACATAAAATGTGTAGATATTGCCCCTATATTTTGGTCAATTGTATAGATGGTTAATGTGCAACTGCATTCAGGGCATGGACTTCTGTACGCGACTGTTGTTCGTGAGGACAGTGTGTCTTCTTGGAAACTGATGTTCGTGCCTCAATAAACTTTAATTTCGCTAACACGAATTGAGTTTTTTCATGAGCAATCCATTATGTTGATGAAAATCAAGTATGGAGCCAAGAAGTTACATCCCACGTAACCGAATAGGTATTTCTGTGGTCTCAAGGGGTAAAATAGAAAACAACAGATTGATTATTTTACATAGTCTTTATGGATTATTACTTGACAATCTATGGAAATGTTAACACCAAAACAAATGATGGAAGTACACGCGCATACACTCCCAGAAATGATGTGTGTCACTTAAATTTTCCATGAGTCAGCAATTTTCATCTGTGTATCGTAATGTTTTTGTAACATGGTCTGTATACCGAAATACCTAAATAATCATTAGATCCTTACAATAATTTTTCATTCCCCTAAAGTCTGTGTACTGCTAGAATCCTTAGGAATATAATATGAACACGATCAAAAAGTCTGTTTCTTTGTAAATTCGAACTCAACAAAAACATTCTCAACCTTCAACCAATAAAACACGATATGGGCTGAACTCGCGGCCGCCCAGGCCGCGTCCACCCACCGGCGTCGAGACACCATGGGAAAAACAGGGAAAACATTGATCATTTCGTCACAGGGCGAGCTCCCGGTGTTTAGCCCCAGTCAACGCTGCCAAGCGACCTCTATGGAATGTCGACATCTTTCGTCTGTCACCACAACCCA
Organism: Gammarus roeselii; assembly: GCA_016164225.1. Taxonomy (NCBI): domain Eukaryota; kingdom Metazoa; phylum Arthropoda; class Malacostraca; order Amphipoda; family Gammaridae; genus Gammarus; species Gammarus roeselii. The sequence goes on along the minus strand of SDVV010002300.1, from coordinate 2,587 downwards.
GTCTACTTCGGCGACCTCTGGGTGACATTATTGTCGGAACAAACCTTTCGGGAGCCTGGCGGGGTATGTCAAGTACGCCAACACGACTAGACTCTAGCATTGCCCAGTATTGAAACGGGTATGATAATTCAACACCAACCTCCCAAAAGCTTCACACTAATTAGCTTATAAATATACCACTAACTACCAAACGGGTTACACTAATCAGTTTGTCAATTTATAATAGTATCTAACCATCGATGAGCACTCCTTCCCTGATTAGTCAGTTTGAATTACCTCCACGCTTACTTTCAACTGCCCGAAAAAAATCACTAGTCAGTGTATGACTCAAATCTCAACCTACCCAGAGTCTGTACAGGTGTGCAACATCGAGCGTTTTCCGTCCAGTCATATGGAACAGCCTTTTGTGAATAATTTCATACACCACGACCTAATTTATTAATTATGAAGACTCGTGAATTCCTTAACACCAGTGCAATTTTTTTTGATACTCTGTCTTATGGGAAGCCTAATGAAAGCTGCTACCCTTTTCCAAGCCGGCGATCCGGGCATCTTAGTCCTGTTTTTTATGCCAGCGCTAATTAGGTGTCGTCTTTTCTGCTCCCCTTAAAGCTGCTGACGACGAAAAACTGAAATATATACTGCCTGCTCCGGACGAATAACATACTTTTCTACTCTACCACAGAGCTGCGGAGGAGGAATAACTGCCTTTAGTTCCCCCTCACAGGCCGCCACTGAGGAATAACTATTTTTCTGCTAATTTTCAGGGCCGCTGTACTTTAATAACTGCTGCCTTTTCTGCTACGGCACTGAGCTGACCCTGAAAAATAACCGCCTATTCTGCCCCCACTCAGTTCCGAAGCTGGGATCTGAATGGGCCACTCTAAAGTATATTAGAAATTTTCGTACCTCTCAGTACTGTTGAGAGGAATAACTGCATTTTTTACTTGAACAGCTCCTCTGCTCAGGAATAATGCCCTTTCTGCTCCCTCTTACGGCTTAGGCGGAGCAATATTTGCTTTTTTGCTCCTCTCAGTTCTGCTACGGAGCAGTCATATCATTTTCTGCAATCTCTCTGATTCGCAGCGGAAGAATAACCAGGGATGGGCCGTATCTAGACAGACGTATTGATCTACACTTGTTTGTCGTTATCGGCATCTCTCGAGCATCTTGTTGATTGTATGAACTCTCCGTATCGCTACGTCTATTTTTACAAAAGCATCGATGCAACCACTATTTTTACCTACCAGTTGCTGGTTAACTGTTATGACTAGGTAACTGACCTTCAGTCATAATATGTCGCATGAATCTCTCGTGCTGGTAGTATTGTCAATCGATAAGATCTTGCGAAGGAAATAAAAATAATAACCCCCTATAGAAGAAGTTTTACTGGAACGTTCACCCCCGCGGCATATTAGGTCGAGCGCGTTCTCATTAACACAATCTCTTCCTACGACGGTCAGTCCCACACTGGAGGTGACAAACCCACGTCCAGTCAAGACCGTGTCGTCTCAATGCGGCAGCCGATGCTCATATGAAAGTATGTAATTATGCTATTTGTAGACAAAGTACTAACAATTTAGATATTTTATTAAACGATCATATAGATGATTATTGAATTGAAGAATAGCTTAAAGGAGAGCAGAAGATAATGGCACATTGAAAAGATGTGAGCGAGTTTTAGTTTTATGTAGGATTTTGAACACCACGCGTGGTTAATTGGACTAAAACCACCTTCCTAACGCTGAAATTAAACTAGCTTCATTTTCACGTGGAATATCCAGATATTTGTAACAGCTAATGCTTGTTTTACTACGAAAATGTTCAACATCCATCTATTGTACGACACTGTAGGGATATTCATTGAAACACGTGTGTACCATTCCGTCGAGGTTTGTGCAAGAATATTGGCTCCAGCATGACAACAGGGCTTAGGCCGAACCATAGGGGGCACCAGGCCGCGTTTACCCACCGGCGCCACGACACTGATTGATGTAATATGAAGAAATTTGTTTTTATCGTCGCGAGGCGAGTGCACCGTGTTCCGCCACCGCTGCCATACTAGATAACAGCATAGTTTCATCGTGTCATCATTTTTATAATAGTATTTTTGTCTAGCGTATGCATTTGTACTGACATCCAGTGTGAAAGGTTCGATGGTTGGAATTAATGTCTATTGTTTGCTGTTTTTACACTATTGCAAGATGTAAAGCACCGACGCATGGTATGGTCACTATCTTCCAACATATTCGGCCTCTTTGTTAGAAATGAGTATTTCGCATCACATGCGTCACTGCGATACAACATGGGAAGCATCTACGATTGAAATTAGTGCATCGCTCTGGAGTCCCTGTTTTGAACATTATGAATTTTAGCGTTTGAGGTTAGTGTCTCGCGTCAGCGTTGCCACTGCTTTCTAACGTGTGAAACTTCAACTATCAAAATTAGTGGTTTTCTTGGTGTTGTCACTTCATTCCAGACTGTGAAGCCTCCGGTCAGTGTCTATCGATGGTGTTGCCATGGTTGTCAGCTCAGCAGCTGATAACAGCGATCAGTGGACGATTGTTACCTGCGACGTGCTGATTGG
>SDVV010002299.1:0-23339 GCA_016164225.1 Gammarus roeselii | reverse complement strand
GAGTGGTCTAGGAATAACTTACGCCGGATCATAGTTGATTAGTTAAGGACTGAGTGGTCTAGGAATAACTTACGCCGGATCATAGTTGATTAGTTAAGGACTGAGTGGTCTAGGAATAACTTACGCCGGATCATAGTTGATTAGTTAAGGACTGAGTGGTCTAGGAATAACTTACGCCGGATCATAGTTGATTAGTTAAGGACTGAGTGGTCTAGGAATAACTTACGCCGGATCATAGTTGATTAGTTAAGGACTGAGTGGTCTAGGAATAACTTACGCCGGATCATAGTTGATTAGTTAAGGACTGAGTGGTCTAGGAATAACTTACGCCGGATCATAGTTGATTAGTTAAGGACTGAGTGGTCTAGGAATAACTTACGCCGGATCATAGTTGATTAGTTAAGGACTGAGTGGTCTAGGAATAACTTACGCCGGATCATAGTTGATTAGTTAAGGACTGAATGGTCTAGGAATAACTTACGTTAGATCATAGTTGATTTGGTAAGTACTGAATGGTCTAGGAATAACTTACGCCAGATCATAGTTGATTAGTTAAGTACTGAGTGGTCTAGGAATAACTTCCGCCAGATTACAGTTGATTAGTTAAGTACTGAGTGGTCTAGGAATAACTTATGCCAGATCATAGTTGATTAGTTAAGTACTGAGTGGTCTAGGAATAACTTACGCCAGATCATAGTTGATTAGTTAAGTACTGAGGGGTCTAGGAATAACTTACGCCAGATCATAGTTGATTAGTTAAGTACTGAGTGGTCTAGGAATAACTTACGCCAGATCATAGTTGATTAGTTAAGTACTGAGTGGTCTAGGAATAACTTACAGCAGATCATAATTGATTAGTTAAGTACAGAGCGCTTTTCAGTGGAGAACGCAGCAGCCGGGCTCTTTATTTCTGTATAACAACATCCGGACATCAATACTTGTCGATGGAAAATGCTTGACTCTTCGAATAGACGATTTTTTTCTGACGATTGATCATTGTTCGGATTATTTACTGTATTTTAAACTTGCAGAATTATCGCATGGGTAAAAATAAAAATTATCTTCTTTGGAAGATGATAAAACCAAACCGGCGTCCCTGGTTTGCGGGACCATGCAGCAGGCCCGAGCGCTGCAATGGACTAGTCATGTCTCCACTGATCTTAAGCAAATGCCTTACACTCGTCGTCACAAAACACTAATCAAAGACAATCAGATGAAGTGTCTGTCTCCACGTCATTCCCCATTCATGCTTGCATCATTTGGTTTGAGTCTGGAGTAGCTGCCTCCTCGTCGTTCCCCATTCATGCTTGCATCATTTGGTTTGAGTCCGGAGTGGCTGCATCTTCGTCATTCCCCCTTCATGCTTGCATCATTTGACTTAGGTCTAGCGTGGCTGCCTCTTCGTCCGGGGAATAGCTTCAGAATTTGCCAAATCGACTATTATGACCGATCGACCGACGAAAGCCACACTAGACCGAAGTCTGTCGGCGATAAGCCCGACGAAAATTCATCGTTGCCAAAGCGGTCACATGCCGAATATAAAGTATAGTTTTTACATCGCTCATCATAATCGATTTTGTAAGAAATGCCAGACTTTTACATTCAAAACTTCGATATTTGCTCAAAAAAATGTTTGATTGGGAGGGCCACCTAAAGAGCCTTACGTGCCATTTGCCTGAATCATTCACGCTACTTCGTGTTCCGGGATCCAGGGCAAATAGACCAGAAACTCCTGCCTTTATGGCTTATAATAACAATACCGGAAAGCCGCGACGGTAGAGGGCATGTAAGCTGCTTCTAGTACGGTTGGCCTCATGCACTAGTTTGGTTTGTGGCAAGGCTTTTGCTACTAGTACGGTTAGCCCCATGCACTAGTTTGGTTTGTGCCAAGGCTTCTGCTTCTAGTACGGTTGGCCTCATGCAATAGTTTGGTTTGTGGCAAGGCTTTTGCTTCTAGTACGGTTGGCCACATGCACTAGTTTGGTTTGTGGCAAGGCTTTTGCTTCTAGTACGGTTGGCCTCATGCACTAGTTTGGTTTGTAGCAAGGTTTTTGCTTCTAGTACGGTTGGCCACATGCACAAGCTTGGTTTGTGGCAAGGCTTTTGCTTCTAGTACGGTTGGCCTCATGCACTAGTTTGGTTTGTGGCAAGGCTTTTGTTTCTAGTACGGTTGGCCTCATGCACTAGTTTGGTTTGTGGCAAGGCTTTTGCTTCTAGTACGGTTGGCCTCATGCACTAGTTTGGTTTGTGGCAAGGCTTTTGCTTCTAGTACGGTTGGCCTTATTATAGATTGGGCACGGCTTGAGCTTTTAGTACAGATGACCTCACTTGTTTGGTCTCGGGCGTGGCTTCTGCTTCGTGTACAGTTGACCTCAATTGTTTGGCATAGTTGGGGTTCATTGTAATGAAAGGGATTGGGAAAGCCTTTCAAACAGTATTTCACTGTAAAACGACCCGAGACAATATCCTTTGAATCGTTCTTCGTTTCATTCTCCTTTTCATTACTCTGGTGGCAAAATGAGTACTTAAATTCTAAGAAGCACGTTTCGTGTGAAGTTATGCAGACAAAGAACTGGAGGATGCGCTAAGGAGGGTAGAGGATCGTTTCAAAGGCTTTTTTTATCCTTACCTCTTACCTTGTCATTGGCTCCAGTGATGTAGCGGAAGAAGGCATGAAGGCAGAGCTTTTTTAAATTATCAGTGATTTCATCGTCGGAAAAATCTATAGTCCGTAGCTAGAAGTCGAACCCGCGGTCGCTGGTATGCGGAACCAGAACGCCGTGCACAACTTTGGTTGCGTTAGATGGCTTAGTGCACAGCGTGCTGGTTTCGCGTACCAACGACCGCGGGTTCGATTCCTGGCTACGGATTATAGGTTTTTCCGATGATCAGATCACTAATAATTTAAATAGGTCTCTCAACAAAATTGTAGGTATATTTTCTTTAAAGGCAGCGCTTTGGTAGCTCTGCGCACGACAGTCAGCAGTGGCTGTCGTGCGCCCGGTGCATACCCGCTTCCGGGCAAGGTATTGTCGTTCTTCGTAGCCAGACTTGAAAGGGGAGTGAGAGAGGGTAAAAGACGCTAGAGAAAAGCCAAGAGTCTCCTAAATTTTTAACATAATCAAATTTTCTTTAGAAAAATTGAAAGGAACGGGGAAAAAATTGGTTGGACGGTAAATTTACTCACTTAGACACTTAATCTATGATCGAATTCAAATTTAAATTAAAAAAGATTGGTATCTACGGGAACAACTGTTCTCCATCAATACAAACACTTTACATAGAATCGTTCTGCTTAGTAAAAATAAAAGTACGCCTTTAGATCGGAACGCTAAAATAGGTCGAACAAACTGCCTGACATAGTCAAAAATCCACATCCAGACCAGCCTGCCTGTAACAATGTAACAGTCTACGTCTTGACCAGCTGGCCTGTGACAGAGTCCACGTCTCGTAAATCCTGCCTGTTAATGAGTCCACGTTTCCCATCCGGATTGTAGCCGTCCATGTCTTGTCCATACTGCCAACTTCAATTTACGTGTTGTCTAGCCTGCCTGTAACAGAGTTCACATCCTGTGCAGCCAGCATGCGACAGAGAGCAAGTTTTGTCCAGCTTCCCAGTCACCGAGTGCACTTCGTTTCCAGCCTGCCCGTACTAGAGTCCAATTCTTTTCAAGCCTGACTTTAGAAGAGTCCACGTGTCGACCAGCCTGCCTCTAACAGAGTCCTCACCTTGTCCAGCCTGCCTGTAACAGAGTGCACGGCTTGTCCAGCAGCCTACAACAGAGTTACTGAGTGCACGTTCTATCCAGCCTGCCTATAACAGAATGCAAGTCTTGTCCAGCTTCTCTGCACCAGAGTACACGTCTTCTCCAAGGAGCCTGCAACAGAGTCAACGTCTTCTCCAGCTTTCCTGTATCAGAGTTCACGTCGTGTCCAGTCAGCCTGCAACAGAGTGCACGTCTTTTCCAGCTTCCATGTAACAGAGTGCACGTCTTGTCCTGCCTGACTGTAGCAGAGTCCTCCCTGCTCTTTGAACTCACGCCATAAGATCTGACGAGAACGTAAGGGGCCTCTTCGCTGGTCCTAAGGAGCGAACTGTGTTGTCGATCTGAAGAAAAGGAAGGCGTCGGTCAAAGCATTGCCACTGAGGGTCCGCAGGCTCAAGGGATATTCAGTGCTAGGACCAAAAATATTATTTGCTTCAACCTATGTTGGACAAAGATACAGTATCTGGAAACAGTATCTTGATACAGCATCTTGATACAGTATCTTGATACAGTATCTTGATACAGTATCTTGGTACAGTATCTTGATACAGTATCTTGATACAGTATCTTGATACAGTAGCTTGATACAGTAGCTTGATACAGTAGCTTGATACATTAGCTTGATACAGTATCTAGATACAGTATCGAGATATAGTTTCTGGATACGGTATCTAGATACAGTATCTAGATACAGTATCTAGATACAGTATCTAGATACAGTATCTAGATACAGTATCTAGATACAGTATCTAGATAGTGTCTAGATACAGTATCTAGGTACAGTTTCTAGATGCAGTGTCATGATACGGTATCTAGGTACTATATCTAGATGCATCACCCATGACTTTACCAGATTTATACTAGGAAGTTCTAGAAAACTTCTGTAAAATTTATCTCGATACACTTAGTACACGACATATTTCTCCGTCCACGGATTCACTGCGCAGTCAAGTGAGCAGGAACATTTCCCAACATACTTTGACCTCCATGTGAAACATCTTAAGACGATCGGTACGAAGTTAATTTTATTGTATAGCTCGGTGAGACTGGATGCGGGACACTCGGTGCGGTGAGACAGGGTGTGGTGAGACTGGGTGCGGTGAGACTTGGTACGGTGAGACTGGCTGCGGGGAGACTGGGTACGGTGAGAATGGGTGCGGTGAGGCTTGATGCGGTAAGACTGGGTGCGGTGAGACTGGGTGCGGTGAGACTTTGTGCGGTGATACTGTGTGCGGTGAGACTCGGTGCGGTGAGACTGGGTGCGGTGAGACTTGGTGCGGTGAGACTGGGTGCGGTGAGACTGGGTGCGGTGAGACTGGGTGTGGTGCGAATGGGTGCGGTGAGACTTGATGCGGTGAGACTGGGTGCGGTGAGACTTGGTGCGGTGAGACTGGGTGCGGCTCTTGACGCGATGACTCGGGTTTTTGGAGTTGCAGGTATACGAAAGAGTAGAAGTCCATCACTCTTAGTACATCGCTTCTCTGGTAATCGAAGTATGAGCACATGATCTCATCGATCCTTGCCAGTGCATCATTCGCACGAGGAAGTAATGAATGCCAATTGTTTAACTTATTAGTGCAAATGCTGTCAGCGGTTAAGTCACCAACATTTTGATGTGTTTTAAGCATAACCAGGGAAGGTTAAAATTTCCCCAGCTTACCAAACAGACTTAAGTGGGATTCAGCTCCCTCCACACTCTGGAGGTTAATATGTTGTCTGGTGTTGGTGCAGGTGGAGTTTATCTTTAACACTTTGCTAAAAGTTTATAGGTTGCTTCCAGAAAACGAGGTAACGTCTCAAAATATTCACCAGAAATAGCTAGAACCTAAGCGTAAACGAAATATTAATGTTAATAACATGACCGCTGAAGTCTGATTCACCAAGTCGGGCATCAAAGGTTCACGCAACTGAGATATCGATCACCTTCCCCATGTCAGCTCAACACATAGCTAAACAGAGAGTAAAGTTCCCCCATGTTAGCTCATCACGTAGCTAACCAGAGAGTAAAGTCCCCCATGTCAGCTCAACACATTGCTAAACAGAGAGTGAAGTCCCCCATGTCAGCTCAAAATATAGCCAAACAGAGAGTAAAGTACCCCACGTCAGCTCAACACATTGCTAAACAGAGAGTAAAGTCCCCCATGTCAGCTCAACACATAGCTAACAGAGAGTAAAGTCCCCCAAGTCAGCTCAACACATTGCTAACAGCGATTAAAGTCCCCCATGTCAGCTCAACATATTGCTAAACAGATAGTAAAGTCCCCCATGTCAGCTCAACAAATAGCTAACAGAGTGTTTAGTCCCCCAAGTCAGCTCAACACATTGCTAAACAGAGAGTAAAGTCCCCCATGTCAGCTCAACACATAGCTAACAGAGAGTAAAGTCCCCCAAGTCAGCTCAACACATAGCTAAACAGAGAGTAAAGTACCCCATGTCAGCTCAACACATAGCTAACAGAGAGTAAAGTCCCCCATGTCAGCTCAACACATAGCTAATCAGAGAGTAAAGCTCCCACGTTAGAAACGGAGGTCGTAAACTACGAACAATTCTACTCTAACCGCATATAGAACATCGCTTAATATGCATAGATCACATCGTAATAGACATGTATCACTACGTCATTGGCATGGATCACAACTAAAACGCATATATCAATATTTAATACGCATAGATAACCGTAACACGCACAGATCAGTGCGTTATACGCATAGATCTCTACTTAATACGCACAGATCATTACTTAATACGTATCGATCACTACTTAATACGCATAAATCACTACTTAATGCGCATAGATCACTACTTAATACGCATAAATCACAACTTATACAATACGCATAAATCACTACCTACTGCGCATAAATCACTATTTAATGCGCATGGATCACTACCTAAAATACTTAGATCACTAGTTGACACGATAGATCACTAGGTACTTAATACGCATAGATCACTGCTTAAGACGCATAGATCACTACTTAAGACGCATAGATCACTACTTAAGACGCATAGATCACTACTTAAGACGCATAGATAACTACTTAAGACGCATAGATCACAACTCAAGACCAATAGATCACTACTTAAGACGCATAGATCAGTACTTAAAACCCATAGATCACTACTTAAGACGCATAGATCACTGCTTAGTTTGCCTTGATTGTTACTTGATATGCGAAGTAAGTAATAATTACGAAAAACCTACGTAGTTTTCCCTGACTAAACTTGCTGTGTAGCTGTAGAAACACCTCTAAGCTGGAACAGCCCCGGTCAAACATCAACCACCAACTAAATACCTCGGTCAGAGTTTTTTTTTGCTGAGTTTTGAAACACTGGAGCGCTGGGCAGGGCAGAGACAGCTCAGAATCAGCTCAACAACCCTAGCCAACTGTCTCTTTGGCTCTTATTAGACCTACACTTTCCTCCATACTTACCATCACCCATTTCCTTAAACCGGCACTCTCTCCCAACCCTCACCCTCACCCGTCACATCCGACCTGCACCCTCTTCTAACCCTCGTCGTCACCCACCACGTCGGACCTACACTCTCTCCTAACCCTCACCGTCGCCCATCATATCAGACCTGCACCCTCTTCTATCCCTCACCGTCATCCATCACGTCAGACCTACACTCTTACCTAACCTTCACCGTCACCCATCACATCAGACCTGCACTCTCTCCTAACCCTCACATATCACATCAGGCCTGCACCCTCTCCTAACACTCGTCGTCACCCATCACGTGAGACCTACACTCTCTCCTAACCCTCACTATCACCCATCACATCAGACCTACACTCTTTTCTAACCTTCACCGTCACCAATCACATAGGACCTGCACTCTCTCCTAACCCTCACCGTCACCCACCGCGCAAGACCTGCACTCTCTCCCAACCCTCACCCTCACCCATCACATCAGACTTGCACTCTCTCCTAGCCCTCACCCTCATCCATCACATCAGACTTGCACTCTCTCCTAACCCTCACCGTCACCCATCACATCAGACGTGCACTCTCTCCTAACCCTCACCGTCACCCATCACATCAGACTTGCACTCTCTCCTAACCCTCACCGTCACCCATCACATCAGACTTGCACTCTCTCCTAACCCTCACCGTCACCCATCGCATAGTACCTGCACTCTCTCCTAACCCTCACCGTCACCCATCACATCAGACTTGCTCTCTCTCCTAACCCTCACCGTCACCCATCACATAGGACCTGCACTCTCTCCTAACCCTCACTGTCAACCATCACATCTGACCAGCGCCCCTACCCACCCCCCAATCCTCACCATCACCCATCTCATTACACCCGCACTACTCTGCACTAGCCTTCTCCATAACCTTTCTCATTGGACTTACGCACTCTACCATAGCCCTTCTCATTAGACCTGTACTCTCCTCTCACTGCACCAACACCTTTCTCAAAAGACCTGCTTACTCTCGTCTCCAATCACTACCATCCATCTCATCAGACCTGCCCTCTCATCCCCCCTCATCGTCACCCATCCCATTAGACCTGCTCACTCTCCTCTCCCCTCCTCGTCACGCATCTCATAAGAACTGTTTACTCTCCTCTTCCCTCATCGTCACCCATCTCATTAGAACTGCTCACTCTCCTCTACCCTCATCGTCACCCATCTCATTAGACCTGCTCACTCTCCTCTCCCCTCATCGTCACCCATCTCATATGAACTGTTCACTCTCCTCTTCCCTCATCGTCACCCATCTCATTAGACCTGCTCACTTTCCTCTCCCCTCATCGTCAGGCATCTCATTAGACGTACTTACTCTCCTCTCCCCTCATCGTCACGCATCTCATAAGAACTGTTTACTCTCCTCTTTCCTCATCGTCATCCATCTCATCAGACCTGCTCACTCTCCTCTCCCCTCATCGTCACCCAACTCATAAGAACTTTTTACTCTCCTGTTCCCTCATCGTCACCCATCTCATTAGACATGCTCACTCTCCTCTCCCCTCATCGTCACCCATCTCATAAGAACTGTTTACTCTCCTCTTCCCTCATCATCACCCATCTCATTAGACCTGCTCACTCTCCTCTCCCCTTATCGTCCCGCATCTCATTAGACCTGCTCACTCTCTTCTCCCCTCATCGTCACCTATCTCATTGGACCTGCTTGCTCTCCTCTCCCCTCATTGTCACTCATCTCTTTAGACCTGTCCACTCTCTTTTCCGCTCATCGTCATCCATCTCATTAGACGTGTTTACTCTCCTTTTACCTCATCGTCACCCATCTCATTAGACCTGCTCACTCTCCTTTCCCCTCATCGTCACCCATCTCATTAGAACTGTTTACTCTCCTCTTCCCTTATCGTCACGCATCTCATTAGACCTGCTCACTCTCCTCTCCCCTCATCGTCACCCATCTCATTAGAACTGATTACTCTCATCTTCCCTGATCGTCACCCATCTCATTAGAACTGATTACTCTTCTCTGCCCTCATCGTTCCCCATCTCATTAGAACTGATTACTCTCCTCTCCCTTCACCGTCACTTATCGCATTTGACCTGCTCACTCTCCTCTCCTCTCATCCTCACTCATCTCATTAGACCTGCTCACTCTCCTCTTCTCTCATCGTAACCCATCTCATTAGGCCCGCTTACTCTCCTCTCGCCTAATCTTGTGCGTTTAGAAGGGCCCATTTTTGTTCGGTATTTATACACTTCACAGCATCATCCTTCAATAAAAAGGTTAACAGGAACGCAGGAAACAAAAATTTTGTCGAACTAAACAGAATGAAATTTGCGACTTTGTTCCTGGAGCTTCCTCGACACCGATTTCCAGGTTGCTCACAAGCCATCGCACCTCCAAGGGAGGCAAGATCGTTCCTAGAGCAGCCACACGTAGTACATGATTGGCTACGTAACCTGTTACGTAACTGGGTTATTAACTCTCTACGTAACACGTTAGTTACAGAACTGGTTCCGTATCACTTAACAAAACCGGGAACATTTCTCACTACGTAACACGTTACTTAACAGGTTACGTCACTCGTAGGGTACCTGGCTACGTAGCACGTTACTAAACAGGTTACGTCACTCGTCGGGTACCTGGCTACGTAGCGCGTTATTAAACAGGTTACGTCGCTCGTCGGGTACCTGGCTACGTAACACGTTACTTAACAGGTTACGTCACTTCGTCGGGTACCTGGCTACGTAACCGTCACCAGGTGTGCCAGGGCCACCTGATAGCGTGGACGATCAAATCCGTCGGTGACCGCAAAGTAGGGTCCACGGATCTGATTTGATTGGAGGCATCTAACACAGAGCCTAATAGCTGTGTTGGGCGCACACATTTACAGAGCAACACCTCTACAGAGCAACACCTATACAGAGCAACACCTCTACAGAGCAACACCTCTACAGAGCAACACCTCTACAGAGCAACACCTCTACAGAGCAACACCTCTACAGAGCAACACCTCTACAGAGCAACACTTCTACAGAGCAACACCTCTACAGAGCAACACCTCTACAGAGCAACACCTCTACAGAGCAACACCTCTACAGAGCAACACCTCTACAGAGCAACACCTCTACAGAGCAACACCTCTACAGAGCAACACCTCTATAGAGCATATTGATGTAGTTGCACAAACATTATAGATGAGGGTAATTTTGGGAGTTGCGACTAAACAGTTATAAATTAAACGTTCGATTTATACAGGAAGCCCGGCAGATGGTGTTGCCGGGGTCAGCGTAAAGCTACGTTTTCCTGAGACGGGATGAGTTTAGGCGCCAGTACTCAGAACATTAACCGTAATCTCGTTTTGTAAGCTTATTTTTTTTCCTTTATAAATCCCTGATAGGCTTTTATTTGTGAGCACTTTCTTGCATGCCCTGGGATGATAACAAACTATAGTACACTCGAGAAGCAAAAAACGATGAGAAGAGGAGAAAAAACGACAACTTACGTGTAGTATGGTTTTGTTCAGTTATTATGAAGCTCGTATCACATCCAGCAACACGACAATGCACGAGAAGCGCTCGTATCTCATCCAGCTGCACGACAGTGCACGAGCCGCGCATGTATCTCATCCAACTGCACGACAATGCATGAACCGCGCAGGTATCTCATCCAGCTGCACGACAATGCACGAGCCGCGCATGTATCTCATCCAACTGCACGACAATGCATGAACCGCGCAGGTATCTCATCCAGCTGCACGACAATGCACGAGCCGAGCATGTATCTCATCCAACTGCACGACGATGCACGATCCGTGCACGTATCTCGTCCAGCTGCACGTCAATTTATGAGCCGCGCAGGTATCTCATCCAGCTGCACGACAATGCACGAGCCGCGCATGTATCTCATCCAACTGCACGACGATGCACGATCCGTGCACGTATCTCATCCAGCTGCACGACAGTGCACGAGCCGCGCATGTATCTCATCCAACTGCACTACGATGCACGATCCGTGCACGTATCTCATCCCGCTGCACGTCAATGCATGAGCCGTGCAGGTATCTCATCCAGCTGCACGACAATGCACGAGCCACGCATGTATCTCATCCAGCTGCACGACGATGCACGATCCGTGCACGTATCTCATCCAGCTGCACGTCAATTGATGAGCCGCGCAGGTATCTCATCCAGGTGCACGACAATGCACGAGCCGCGCATGTATCTCATCCAGCTGCACCACAATATATGTGGCCTAATATCAGGCTCGTAAGCAGAAGTTTTACAAGGGGGTAGATTTTCTACTTTTTCATTGACGGGACTGGTTTAAAACCTAGAACCATTAACCTATTCTCTAAACGGCCTTTATACTAAGGTATACTCAGATGTATACTAAGTTATACGCAGTAGTATGCTAAGTGATACTAAGTAAGATTACCGAATTCCTTTTGCTATGAATCACAAATCATATTGTTTGGATTAGCCAGGTTTTCGCTCTGAAAAGCTACTTCTAAAACATAATTAAATTGCACTATTATCCGCACTCTTCCCTACAAGCAAAACACCGTGTATTCTGTGCTGCTGTGTTTGAACACAGCAGGTCTATTTAGAATTTGATACTCCGATATGTGATATGTGTGAACGTTACTCTTTTTCATGGCAGTGTAGTATATTTTTGTCCTGCAATTTCCCATGAAGTGTGTTTCGCGACCAGTTCTGATGGCATGATGCTCTGAATACATGTAAACTACGACCAGTTCTGATGGCATGATGCTCTATATACATGTAAACTACGACCAGTTCTGATGGCATGATGATCTGAATACATGTAAACTACGACCAGTTCTGATGGCATGATGATCTGAATACATGTAAACTACGACCAGTTCTGATGGCATGATGCTCTGAATACATGTAAACTACGACCAGTTCTGATGGCATGATGTTCTATATACATGTAAACTACGACCAGTTCTAATGGCATGATGATCTGAATACATGTAAACTACGACCAGTTCTGATGGCATGATGCTCTGAATACATGTAAACAACAAAACCCCGCGAGTCGGTTGACACTTGTATCAGCCAATTGCGGTCAATTATCTCCACTCTGCGCTCGCACTTGGTAAGAGCGATCACCGTAGATGTGGACACGCGCTTGCTTCTGTAGCATATACGTGTTCATATTTATATATGTGACCAATAAATGATGGTGGAGTGTTGAGGATTACTTGATGCTTTCAGTGAATCGGTATTGCATTCCTATTGTTATTTATTTATGATGATTTTGTAGTGATCCATCCGAGTCCAAATTGAACCGTACCTGTAGATGTTTTATACACTGATGACATGTGAATTTGTGCTAATGAGTAATTGAAAGTGTGTCGAAAAACAATTATTGTCCTTGTTGTGTAATGTCTGTATATGCTCGTAGGTTTAATTTTACATTCGTTTCTGGAATAATTTTGTTACAAATATCATAGTCGTGATGTCAACACAAAAACTGATACTTACGAATAGGCGGGTGGGAATTGGGAATTCTACAGCTTACTCTGCTGACAATCCGTAGCTAACTAAAAAAGGTCGTCAAAAACTGTACTGAGCTCAACACTTACAAGGGAACATCGAAGTGAACGAAGGCCTCGTAGACAACGTTAAAAATGTAGACAACGCAGGTAATGTAGACATTGTAACCTACATAGAAAAACGCTGACATTACTATATCCGCCCGTCCATTTTATGGCTTGCTTTACATCCGCCCTCAGTGCAACCCCCACCCCTTCAGCTCTCCCTTCTTCGTCATCAGTGGTACAGGAGCCGGATGGCTGGAAAATTGGATATTACAATCAATGAGAGGCCCTGAAAGCGTCAGGTTAGCTCCATGTTTCCATCAGCCTACGGCACCGGGGCTGCCTGGCCCAGTAGAGCAATAAATGATCACATCGACTGATATTAATGCTCGACAGCTGCGGTTGTTTCCAGAGATGGTGGAATCTGCAAATGAATAGGAAGAATTAGTTCTTGGTAGAAGAGACAGTAGATGTATATGCAAACGGTAAGGGTGATTGAATTTGAATTATTCGACTCTTGACGAATATGTATACAGGGTAAGTGGATAGGGTGGTAAAATTCTACTTATTTACCGTTGACGAATTTGTATGCTGAGTAAAGGGATTGGGTGGTACTATTTTATAGTTTTTTACCATCGACAAATACATTCATGTAGGGTAGGAATTGGGTGCGATAATTTGAACACATTTTAATCGTCGAAGAAAAAGCATATCACATTTGGGTAATAAAATTTTAACATGTTGTACTCCCCGAAGAACAGATGAATAATTGGCTTTTGAAAATAAGATTCAAACACATTTTAAGATTGTCTATTTCTTTTTACAAATAGAGGTATTAATAACATAGACCACTCAATAATTTTTAGGAGAAGTTGTTTGCAAAGCGCTATAAGCCCAATACACATATGTTAACAATTTTTTCACGTGTCATTGAAAAATCGATAGCAAATCACAGAGTAGCTGTCACAAGGCCTTCATCCACGAGGATGCTCCTTTCGTAGTAGGACACTCGCAACGAATAAGGAGAACTGCTCATATTATACTTGTTGATAGAGTGCGCCAGTTCGGGAACAAAAAATATCTCTTCGCTGACCTGTTTCCAAACATTGGATCATTCTCCATAACGATTGGCTATCAATGCCATGGCTTCTTGTGTCGTATTTTTCGCGATGCCATGGCTTCATCCCAGTCAAACATAATCGTCGAAAGATCATACGAATAAGCGCGATTATCATTAGTGGTATAGTTTAATTATCAGATTGTGTTCGGACGAAAATCGACGTTTATCGGATAATTAATGTCGAAACGACGTCGGGAAGGGTCGTTAAAAACACGTTAATCCTACGATTAGCGTGTTTTTTTCGTGTGATTATGATCTTTCTTAGCTGTTAGCCACCGAGCTGTTGGTAAATTATCCTATGAGTAACGTATGTTTATCGTGTGAATATAATCTTTTTCAGTCGTTAGTCACCAAGAGGGTGGAAACTTTTTGTCGGTTGTTGGGTAGTCATCCCGTACGGGAAATGAGGATGAAACCCGATCATCTGCAATAATGAGTGGATGCATTTCTCATCGACTGACCGGACTGTTATCAACAATTAATATGGCACTGGTCACTAGCACAAGGTTCCATTAAAGGCCGGTTATCCATATTTTCGATCAAATAGGTGTTCGATCAAATTAAGCACAGATAGACACATTTGTTGTCACGGAAAAATACGCGAAAAATAAAGATCATTTGTTACCTTCCAAAGATATATAATTTCAAATGAATTCACGTCATTTATTTAGGCGAATAGTCACTACAAATCGATATTTTTGTAAGCTTTAATTAATTTTGATAGAACATAAAAACAACACATCCACATATTTTTTGTTGATATATGACTTGAAAGTCAAGTTATTGGGACAACGAAGATGGTGTGTATGGCTAAGCGTATCAAGATAAAAAGGTAACAAGCGTTTGCAAGAGAAGAGAATGAATAGAGAATGATTGTGGATGGACGAGTTTTGACGCAGTCCTGGTGACCTTGTTCTTGTCGGCTGTCAATTTTGTGCAAACCGGTTGGATCCGGTTAAGTCAAATTTGATATAAGCTGAAGTATTTGATGATCTCGACAAGAAGCTGATACTAATGATGAAGAATGGCGACAGAGGGCGGTAGATAGAGATGGAGTAAGATAGGATTTGGACACTACCTTCCTTCAATCTTTATTAAGCGCCACGACATCGTATGTCGTGGCTGATGACAAATAAGATCGTGGTTGTAATTTTCACCCTTGTGGCGTACAGGGTATCTAGAATTGTCGTACTTGGCGTCGATGAGTACATTTTTAGAATTTGATCTTTATGTTGTCTACATTACCACATTGCAACATATGAGGATGAGATCTGCCCTTCAACTTGGTTCAGAATTAATATGCAAAGCAAGTAAACCACAATAATAATCTGCAACAAAGTTTGTTCTCTACCAATTGCACGGTCATGCATTAAATTTTTTTTTCATTTTATGACAAAGTAGTCCATTTCAAAAGTAACAGAGCACTGCAAATTATAGGAATTTGTTGAAGAAAATTTGTAATTAGGTTTTGGACTGTAAGCACATTAGGTCTTCATAGCGTATTTCCACTCACTGCGAAGGCGATCAATAGACCATTTTCCCACTAGTCTTTATTCACAACAAGCCAGATAATGACAATCTTCTTCATTTCTTAGATTGGTTACACAATTCCTGACAAATAATGTTCAATACAATGATTATTAATGCACTTCTTGTACAACAACCTTTGCGTTCAGTGACAAACGTGCTGTTGACGTCTTGTTCCTGAAAAGTTATGGTTTTAACTTTTCCCGAAATATTCTCGTCATGGACAAAATGACTGCCCGGTGGCGGGGTATGTTATTGAAGTGATAACTTGAGCGTTCAATGGAAATAGAGGGTGTATTCATAGATATGATTTAGTTTATGATTGTCAGAAACGGAACCTTTATATACGTTGTTTTGATGATTGAGAGTCGGCTATTCTCACGAAATTTAACTGAAATTGTGATTGATTGGAGCACTTGTCCAGGGTAAGCGGATTATGGATGAGAGTAAAATGGGACGAATTCTTAATTTGAATTGATTTGATTTGGACCTCATTTCCACCAGAGCCTCAACGACGAATTCTCAAATGAACTGAAAGGCTTTGATGTCTTTCGAGCTGATCATGAATCGGTAGACAATCCACTGAGATAAAAACTATAATGCGTTTTAAATATCAGTCGGTCTTCCTACAGGATAACACACGGTAAACGACTAGGAAAAACTGCAATATTAGCGGAGAATAAGACAGTTTTCCTCAAGTCACATGAAGAAGAACGACTAAGGTGCTCCCAAATGATAACAACCGCAAACGATGGAAATGAGGCTCAAATCAAATTAAATCGAAGCAAGCGATGATAAATTGCTAGTAGGAGTTAATCGATGACCCAGTTGCTACGTAAAATGTGATCATTTCATTTGTACCACGTTCATGTCCTCATTCATCATTGTGATGTAATTACTGTCATCGAAAAGCTAAATTCAGCAAAGACTCAATCTTAGTTACTTCTTATATGTAGTGTCATTTTCATATCCTTGATTACATTAATTGGTTTGTATAATGACTTCTCTATGTCGTGACCACTCTGTGCATGTATAGCATTCGAAAAAAAGAAGGACCCAATTACTTAACGATACAATTGCAATGCGAATAATAGAGATAAATATATTTTTTAAGACGAATCAAACTTTTAAACAGTGTTTGCCATAACAATCTTTAAAATCACTCAAAAAAATCAATATTAGTTATTCATTGTTTTGCCATATGTTCATTTTAAATGCCGCCTGATGTCGTCGATTCATGAATAGTCAATTTCCGTCGATTCTGCTTGAATAATCGATTATCGTATTTGCTTTAAGGTCGGTTATCATCGATCCGCCTGTTATCGTCGGATATCCGACGATATTCGACGATAAACTATTATCGTCGGCTGAACGACGGTAAAAACTGAAAACCGACGGTTAGCACACGATCGCCTGCATTGTCGTGCAGCTGGATGAGATACATGCGCGGCTCATGCATTGTCGTGCAGTTGGATGAGATACATGCGCGGCTCGTGCATTGTCGACTCATCGTCTGACTGGGTGTGTCGTATATGTCACGCTGCTATGGCTTCATGTGTTGTATTTGTCACAATGCCATGGTTTCAAGGGTCGTATTTGTCACGATGCCATAGCTTGATGTGTCGTATTTGTCACGATTAAATAGCTTCATGTGTCGTATTTGTCACAATGTCATGGCTTCATGTGTCGTATTTGTCACGATGCCATGGCTTTATGTGTTGTATTTATCACAATGACATGGCTCCATGTGTCGTATTTTCCACGATGCCATGGCTTCATGTGTTGTATTTGTCCCGCTGTCATGACTTCATGTGTCGTATTTGTCACAATGCCATGGCTTTATGTGTCATATTTGTCACGATGAAATGACTTCATGTGTCGTATTTGTTACGATGCCATGGCTTCATGTGTCGTATTTGTCATAATGCTATGGCTTCACGTGTCGTATTTGTCACATGTTAGTAAATGATAGAGGCATTTGGCAACAAGTAAATTTTTGTGAGTCCATGTTATGTTCATCGTCTTGCCGTACACTGTAAGAAATCAAACAAAATTCACTGGGTGTTGCCTGTAAAAATACGCTCGTATTTCGAACGTTACCCGTAATCTCGATTGTAAAGGTCATTACGTCATTGAAAATATATAATTGGTCTTCATTTGAGACCATTTTCTAACTTGGTTATGTCGATGCCATACAATTGTACATTCGAGCAGGAAAGAAATTGCAACGGGGAAAACACGGCTCCTACGTGGATTATTGTTTTTGTGCATTAAGGAGCGGGCGAACAAAAAAAAACTGAACAAAATTAAGACAGGCATTACGAAGTGCACCAAAGGTGGCCGCTTACAAGGCACATCCGTTACTCATTACGCTGCAGGACAACGTCACGTGCAGTTTGCGAGTGCTTCATGTAAACATATACGTTTTTTCTACCAGTGTATACCATTTTTTTCTCTCTGAGTAACTTTTATCCATTTGACGTAAATATTTATTAATGTGTATTTACCCTAGAAATGTGTTCTAGTTTAGTAATTACGTAAACAAAACTTAAACTTGAACGACTGTCATTACAGTAATAGAAACAATTACGATTATATTTTTCAGTAGGTATAAAAAAGGTCACTAGTATAATACATTTGTTATTAAAATTCATTTTTTATAATATGTCCATGTTAAACACGACTTGTAATATCATTAAAGCCTAAAGACCACATGCCTTATCAAAACACTGCAATTTTTTCATCCGTGCATTTAGATTAAATTTGAACTTAGGTAGATACTCTATGTATAGATAAAAGCCTTGAATACAATCCTCTTGATCTTCTCTTTCTCCATCACTAGAAGAGCTTCAGAATTAAGGTGGGGAAAATATAAGAGCGCGCTCCATTTCTGGGGCCGACCCTGGCGTGTTTGATCAGACGACGTGTTTGCCAACCAACGATTGAGTGGCCATCCCGTCGACTAGATACAATCGACCACCTTGCAAAAGTCGTCAAGCTTAATTGGTGAGTAAAGCGTGGCAGGCAAACGGAAAAACGGGTAACAGAAGCGATCAGCGTGGAGGATGCTTGAGATGTTCAGGCAATAACCTGCCGAGCCCTTGTGCTGAGTGGAGTGGTCTGTGCACGCGCTGAGAGGGCGCTGCTGAACACGTACAAAGGGCGGGGAACTTTGATTGATTTACAGCGTAAGAAGACGGGACGTTGTTTACCTTACTGTTGCCTTTGGCATTCAAGATGCGATTGATTTTATTCCAATATGTTTCACGTTTATTTTTGAAAAACTAAGGTATATAAGAACTAATTGTGTTTTTCCGAGTCAAGAGGTGTTCAAATTAAAGAATTTCCATCCAACTGTGCTCAGGTTTAGGGAAAAAGTATTGTCGTAAGTAAATGTTTGTGCGTTGTAAAAGTTCAGCAGAATATACATTCAACATGATCCCTCGTGTGGTGACTGCAACTTGATCACTCGTGTAGTGACTGTAACTTGATCCCTCGTGTGGTGATTGTAACTTAATCCCTCGTGTGGTGACTGTAACTTGATCCCTCGTGTGGCGACTGTAACTTGATCCCTCGTGTGGTGACCGTAACTTGATTTCTCGTGAGGTGACTGTAACTTGATCCCTCGTGTAGTGACTGTAACTTGATCCCTCGTGTGGTGACTGTAACTTGATTCCTCGTGTGGTGACTAACTTGATCCCTCGTGTGGTGACTGTAACTTGATCCCTCGTGTGGTGACTAACTTGATCCTTCGTGTGGTGACTAGCTTGATCCCTCGTGTGGTGACTAACTTGATCCCTCGTGAGGTGACTGTAACTTGATCCCTCGTTAGGTGACTGTAACTTGATCCCTCGTGACGTGACTGTAACTTGATCACTCGTGACGTGACTGTAACTTGACCCCTCGTGGGGTGACTAACTTGATCCCTCGTGAGGTGACTGTAACTTGATCCCTCGTGTAGTGACTGTAACTTGATCCCTCGTGTGGTGATTGTAATTTGATCCCTCGTGTGGTGACTGTAACTTGATCCCTCGTGTGGCGACTGTAACTTGATCCCTCGTGTGGTGACCGTAACTTGATTTCTCGTGAGGTGACTGTAACTTGATCCCTCGTGTAGTGACTGTAACTTGATCCCTCGTGTGGTGATTGTAACTTTATCCCTCGTGTGAAGACTGTAACTTGATCCCTCGTGTAGTGACTGTAAAATGAACCCTTGCGTGGTGACTAACTTGATTCCTCGTGTGGTGACTATCTTGATCCTATGTGAGGTGACTGTAACTTGATCCTTTCATCACGAATGGAACCGTGCAAATGCTTATAATCAAGTACAACAGTCTTTGCTCTAAGTCAATAATTGATTTAATGATGAATGTCTCGTCCATTGGAATATTTTGTCAGTAACAATTTTGTCCCGGAAAATGCACTTCTTCCTCAATATTTAACTAAGTCAACAATCAAATACATCATTATATGGGAGAATGTATTTGCGGGAAGATTGAGATAGGTGTGATTAATATTGAATTATTGAATTCAAAATTTGTTTTGGGGGAAACTCGTTTTATTAGAAATTCAAATTAAAAAAAAAATGTCGCCCAGTCATGACGATGCCAGCCAATGATGGGTCTTGTATGCTTGAAAGACACAAGTTGCAGGAGGGGATGATTTGATTTGATTTGATTCTCAGTTCCACTGGAGCACCAACGCGAGTCTTGATAGGCTTCCCCCTAGGGCTCGATGATCATGGATTCCAGTAGGCTCGCACGCCTCAGTGTGCGAGAAAAAAAAAACTTTCAAAGTTAGAAAACGTTAAAAATGTTAGCATGTCAAACGCACGCTGGTGGGCATAAAAAAAACGCTTAGACAGAACGGACCTCCGCTTCCAATAATTTAGAACTTCAAGAGTAATATGTACGCACGCTAGTGCGTACAGGTAGCATCGTCGAGACTAGTACAAGGTTTAGGCTACACGGACAAAGTCAGCTCCGACAGCAACGCAACACAATGTTTACAGCTACGCGGTCTAGTTAAGTAGAGGTACAATTTAGTTATTCAGGTAAGGTAAAGACTCAGACGAAATGAATCCCCGTCTCCAACCACTCAGAACTCCAAGAGTAATATGCAAGCGCCAGTGCGCATAGATAGTATCGTCGAAATTGGTACAAGGTCTATGGCTTCACTGATTACATCAACTCCAACCGCGACGCGTCATATGGTTTATAGCTAGACAGTCTAGGTTAACCCCAGAAGCTACATATGGCACGTGCACGCTCGAACGAGCACAGGCTGAAGAAAAACACCAATTCACAACATCGCAAACAGAAACTACCGCACAAATTCACTAGCATTATTATACATGACAAAATTGTGGAACGTGAAGAAGAAAGTAAAGGCAGGTTCGTCACGGGCAGAAAAACGGCTCGGATTATTGATTTCGCACTAATTGTTTAAAGGGATAGGGTGGGGAGGGGGGGCAGAGGTCCCTTGGGTCCCAATAGAGCCCGACGAATCCCGGAGGGTAACCCAAGTCCCCGGGTTTTCTCGAGCTCCCCGGGTCCCTCGAGACCCCTCGTCTCAGCTCATCTCGGCTTGTCTCAAATCATTTCGGCCTGTCTCGGCTCGTCGCGACCAACTCGACTCGCCTCAACATTTTTCGACTGATCTCGACGCACCTCGACCAGCCTCGACGCGACCCTCGCCCTCTGCGCCAGTAATCCGCGGACTGTAATGGTTAATTGTTCCACTCAAGCATTTCACATATATACATTTTTCCGTGTATGGGTTTTGCAGCGTGGGGACAGGGGAAGCAGGGTGCAAAGGGGCCTCAAAATGGTCCCAAAGTTTCTCAAGGGGGTCCTAAAGGGTCTCAATGGTGTCTCAAAGGGCCCCGGAAGGGTCCAAGTGGGTCCCCCTAAATCCTCCTGGTCTTCCAAGGCCGGGTTCTCGAACCCCAGGGTCCCTCGAGTCCCGCGAGTACCCCCCACTCCCAGGTCCCCTAGTCTCAACCAGCCTCGGTTCGTCTCGACTCATCGCCTCGCCAGTTGGGGTGGATGGATGAATATTCGTTTTATAGATCATTAACACTTTATTTTAGTCGTTTAATATTTCTTATTTCGTGGGCTCTATTATTTATCTGTGTTTTTTTTATGGTGATCAATTTTGGATTAGTTATATAATTATGTATTGTTCGACGCCCGCAGGGGCCTTAGGTGGACTAAGCGATGTGTTAGTTAGTCTAGTCCAACCTACGGTGGGATAATTTGCACTCTCCCGGGAGCCTAATAAATGTCCGATCACAGTTAGGCGTTTTGATACCTAAAAGGTAAATTATTGTTGCTTTTGATCTTAAAGAGTGAAAGTCTTGAATGGCACTGTGCGTGGAGAGGACGAGGCGAGTCTAGGTAGGTTGAGGCGAGTGGAGACGAGTCGACAGGAGGGGATTAATTGTGTACGCCTAAAGGAAAAGGGGGTGGGCCCTAAGCGTATCAGAATACGTAATGTACCATCCCGCGTGGTAATTATTCATAACGGCAAGCTTAGAGCTAGACAAATATTTGTCACTCTGTGCAAGATATTCATTAAGGTGCTTTGGGTCTCTTTGTTAATGGTGCTTTGTGTCTCTTTGTTTATGGTGTTTTGGATCTCTTTGTTTATGGTGCTTTGGGTATCTTTGTTTATGGTGTTTTGGATCTCTTTGTTTATGGTGCTTTGGGTATCTTTGTTTATGGTGCTTTAGGTCTATTTTTTTATGGTGTTTTAGTCATCGTTGTTTATGGTGCTTTGAGTCTCTTTGCTTATGGTGCATTGGGTCACTTTGTTTATGATGCTTTGGGTCTCGTTGTTTATGGTGCTTTAGGTCTCGTTGTTTATGGTGCTTTGGGTCTCTTTGTTAATGGTGCTTTGGGTCTCTTTGTTTATGGTGTTTAGGGTCTCTTTGTTATGGTGCTTTGGGTCTCTTTAATTATGGTGCTTTAGGTCTCTTTGTTTATTGTGATTTAGGTATCTTTGTTTATGGTACTTTGAGTCTCTTTGTTTATGGTGCTTTGGGTCACTTTGTTTATGATGCTTTGGGTCTCTTTGTTCATGGTGCTTTGGGTCTCGCGGTTTATGGTGCTCTGGGTCTCTTTGTTTATAGTGTTTTAGGTCTCTTTTTTTATAGTGCTTTAGGTCTCATTGCTTATGGTATTTTGGGCCATATTTTATATGGTGTGTTGAGACTAATTGTAGATAGTCTTTTGGGTGTCATTGTCCATGGCCCTTGAGTATCTTCACAAATGGTATTTTTGGTTTCATAAATAGTTTGCTCTAAATTCGGTAATACTTTTGTACACGGAAAGTAATCCCATACTAGTCGTTGTCGAGCCTCAGATGTCATTGAGTAAATATGGGTTTTAGTACCAGAAAGCGAAGACAGTTCGGGCTGGAAGTCCAACAGAAGGAAGTCAATATATTATATTCCTTAATAAAAGCAGACGCAAATTGCACTCGGTAAAGCTTGACATGTATTATATCCGAACACTGAAGTGCTGTCAGAACCTCGCCACACGATTCTGAACGTCAACAAAATGGCCTTGTCAATGCATTGGAAAATAAATTTTCCAAATGTTTGCTGTCATAGGAATTTGGTTGCTCTACCACTATTCCACTTGACGGAATTTTCTCCATACCGAGTTCACATATGAAAGGAAATTAGTTCTTCGTGGAATGGGAGTTGAATACGTTAGGAATAAAACTATTGTCAATGTCCGCAAAAATTCAGTCATTATGATATTACTGGGAAGAAAATTCGTTTAGGGTTAGTCTGTAACGTAGAAACAAATATATTTTACCCACGTGAAATCAACTAATTCAATATCATAATATCGGCTTTTTACCTGGAAATAGCTTTGAAATGAACTCACAAAAAAATGGTCTCCATGTATAT
>SDVV010002298.1:0-23344 GCA_016164225.1 Gammarus roeselii | reverse complement strand
AAAGATCCAAGTGGACCACCCCAAATCCACCTGGTCTCCCAAGTCCCCCGGGTTCCCGAAACCCCGAGTCCTCGAGTCCCGCGGATCCCACGAGTACCTCCTCTCCCTGGGTCACCTCCTCTCAACCAACCTCGATACATATAATAATAATGATAAAATTCAAAATTTATCACCATGAAAAAAGGGCAGAGAAAAATAATAGAGCCCAAGCAAGAAGAAATGATAAAATACTAAAATAAAGTGTTAATGATCTATAAAATGAATAAGCATCCATCCACCCCAATTCATTAGTGGAAGTGAAGTCGATAAGCTCACTTTCTCTTAGGATTTTTTCCTGTTGGAAAGAAGCCGTATAATTTGTTGATTGTGATATTTGGCTGAAAGTCTGAGCTAGTTTGTCCGCGATGTCCGCGTATGAAGAATAGACAGTGTCTCTGTCCGACAGTATGAGGATAGGTCGCTCGGGGCGACCTTGGATACGTCTGATTTTTTCCCACACTTGGGAAAGAGGGGTGTTTTGATTGATTGTGTTAACTAGCTGGATCCGGCTTTCTCGCTTCTTCTCCACACTAAGTTTGCGGAACACGGCAGCTTCCCTTTTCCAGACTACTCGGTTCCTGGGGGAACGTGCGCGGCGGAAGGCCTCGCACATCCTGTCACGCCGATTCCTTGCTTCTTGTACCTCCGGGCACCAGCAAGGTTTTGGGAAAAAGGTTGAGGGTACATATTGGGGAATGCATGCAGTTATAGACAATAATATACAGATACTTTGGTATTTCAAAGCTGCGTGGACAAATTCCAATGTGTGTGCAGCAGTTGTGTTCCTTTTCACACTATAATTGTTTCATATTTCATGTACGGTACGATCTATTTCTTGGACGATCCTTTCCCCAAATCTCCCTTCCACTCGTCTTTGTACGGCATGTAGAACCGGAAACGAGGGGAATACTGGCCATCACTGCTGCGACCAACTTAGGCATCAAGCTTGACTCAGTCAGGATCTCGCGAGCGCGACGGATACAGCCACACGGGTTGCTCCCACTCCGAGAGCAGCCTGGCATGTGCATCACCACATCAATAATTTCGACAAACCTGACTCAGCTGACTGCAAATCTTCCGTGAAAACAGGTACAGAACAAACTCCAGCTGCATGCTGCGCTTTCCATCATCAAATCTATCAGAGCCGCTGCGCTTGCTCAGCATCAACTCTATCAAGCGAGCATCAACACATTCACACAGGTAACCACATGCTGCAACTTCTGGAACAACACCCGGACCCTGCAACACAAAGTGCCTTAGTGAAGTTCAGAAGCTCCATTTCTACCATCAGACCCTTATCCATGCACCAAAACAAAATCTCCATAAGTGGGGACGAACTCACCCTCAGATGACATACCCTTCCGAAATTCAAACTGTTTTTCAGCAAGGATTCTTTTGGCTTCGAAATAAGAGGTGAAATCAGAAACGATTATACATTCCATTGACTTGCAGCAACCTGAAGTTGAACTCACGTGACGATAATTTCGGAGTGTCATTTCGAGATTTGGCCATGTATCAGGAAGCAACATTTGCTAATTTCACAGATGAGGTCAAGAGTCCTCCTCCGAGGACATATATGAAACTAGGGGAAGGAGCAAAACTTCAACAGTAACGGCTGCTGATCATCTGGTCCCATGCTCGAGTTATTATCCAGTCGAGAAAGTACCAACAACACATCGGCTGGTCTGATTACAAGGTCCTCCATTACACTATCACTCACCTGGTGGGGAGCAATAGCTGTGGGGTCCAGACAAAGATACACTGATGAAAAAATAGAGGAAAATACCTCGCCCATCAAATGGGGATTAGTAAGCTCATCACCATTGATTATCCTCAAGGAACCCACAGAGGTAGAGCCTCTCTGTGGCCCGACAGTTTTCACTGGTGTACCCCCACCTTGTCATGATGGTCACCCTCCCCCCACCACGGCCATCCCGACAACGTGATGCCAAGGGCGAAGAAGCACATCAGAGCAGCGTCAAAATCAACTTATCACAACCATCCATCCACCCAAACTTCGGTCTACCTCTAGGCCTGCGACCACTCGCCTCCGCCTTCATCACCCTTTTTACCAATCTCTCTTCATCCATCCTCACCATGTGCCCGAACCATCTCAGAACACGCGAATCCACTCATGTCCTCCAACTTTTTCACCATCCGCGTTCTGATTTGAATCACGTCGTTGGTGATCCGGTTTCTCAGCGTTACACCAGCCATGCTCCTCAAACATTTCATCTCGAAAACATTCCACCTTCTTCTCTCCTCTGCTCTCACCCAACCAAGTCTCAGCTCCGTAGAGCGCAGTTGGGACAACAACACCCTCATACAGCTCTCTCCTTGCTTCCATCCCCAACTCCCTACAGCTCATTACACTCTTCAGTGCACCAAATACTTTACACCCCTCCTTCACTCGCGTCTTCACTTCAGTTTCCACTAGTTCAGTTATCTACACATGGGAACCCAGATACTTAAAACGCTGAAATTATTGCAGGAGCTCTCCATTTAGGGGGACACTAATTTTGCTCGCAACGACAGTCCTCGAGCATCTGATTACTTTACTTTTTCGCACGTTCACTGGAAGCTTCCTCCTCTCACACACTCTACCAAACTCAGACACTAGCCTACATAGCTTCTCCTCTGAATACGCAACCAGAGCCGTATCATCCGCAAAGAGCAACTGACGAATGGGCGGAGTTGGCAGTTGTGCCAGCTGCTATTTGTGGATTTGTTGTTCAAACTTTAAACTAATTTATTGAGTCACGTTCAAACTACACAGATTTCAATTCTTGATATCAAGGACTAATTGAAACACAAAATAATGTGGGACTCGATTGGTATCATTTAACTATGTACATTTGATTATGTACATTAAAGCGTTCTCTTAAAATAGTTTTACAGTAACTCAAATACCCATATTATTCCTCTCTTTGAAGTAACATGGAAGTAAACTTAACAGACTGCTATTGCACGACTGGAGAAATGTTACTCTAAACACGGCCGTTTGCACTGCAGCAAATACTGAGTTTCTCAGCAACAGCGAATAAGAGGAACTATTCATGGCAGAACCAGACAGTTTACACAGATAATATGAACTATATACGATAGAAATATGTATATATATATAAAAAAAATCCCTCAACAATGAACCCAAATATCAGTGAACAAATGTTCAATACCGTCTTTGAACATCAATTGGTAGCTATGTAGTAATGGGTCAGCAATTTGAAAACGGTTCGAGTGACAAAAAAGCATGACAAACGAAAAGGTGATAACATCACATTGTTTACAAAAAGGTATCAATATCTGAACACTTTTCCGTATTGACTAGGCACTAATAACATATGGGACATACACTAATGCGCTGCACATCATTGTATCTACCCATGTACTGCACACCATCATAATGAGGAACAACAGCTGTCATTTACAGCGGCAATGATAACAACTGTTATTATAAGTGGCCCTGACAACAGCAGCTGGTCGAAGTGGCCCTGATAATGGCAGTTAGTAGAGATGGTCTTGATAACAACTGTCAGTTGAGGGAGCCCTGATTTCAGCTACCAGTACAGGAGGTCCTTATAAGAGCTGTCGTTTGAGGTGGACCTGATCACAGCTGTCGGTAGGGGTGGCCCTAATAACAGCTTCCATTAAAGGTAATCCTAATCACAGCTGTCGTTTGAGGTGGCCCTGAAACAGATGTCGTTTGAGGCGACCCAGACAGCTGTTGTTGGAGGTGACCCTGATAACAGCTGTAACTAGAGCTGACCCTCAAAGAATCTCATTCGAGATTGCGCAACAGCATTACAGATACCGGTGGTGAATTTTGCAAAGGGGCTAACCAGAGATGAGCGGAGGTTTCAAGCCACCAACCTTCCCTAATATAGACATCGGTGGTCAGCTGTGCGCAAGGCGAGTTGGCGGAATCGAGGGGAGGCAACTAGCCCCGTCCTTCCTCTGAAATGTGCCGACACCGATGGTCGAACCGTGCATAAGAGAAGTTGCCGGGGACGAGCGAAAGATCCTAGTCCCCGTCCACCCCTTGGAATAAGTTGTCACCAGTGGTTAAGTTGTGCACAAGACAGTAGCCGGAGATGAGCGAAAGCTACTAGCCCCGTCCTCGCCTAAAAATATACCGACACCGGTGGCCAAGCCGTGCACAATGGGACTAGTCGGAGACAAGCGGAAATTTCTCTACCCGTCCTCCCATCAAAATATACAAGGCACCAGTGGTCAAACCGTGCACAATCGGAGTAGCAGGGGACCACCGGAGACTACTAGCCCTTGTCCTTTCATTGAAATACAACCGTCCACACGACTTGGGACACCCGATGGCAATTACATGGTTCACCAAAAAAGATATGTCCTAAAAACAAAACGGCAATACAATGGCAAGCAAGCAATCGATCCATGAGACTTTGAAACACAAATATGAAGAACCACTAGGTCGCGAGTGGCATGAAGACGGAAATCAAAACAAACCGTTATACAGCGTGTGATGAGAGTGACAAATTTCTACCCGCACAATTTCATCTATTGTTTTTTTTACCTCGCACAGAAATAATTAAAATGTTGTCAAAAACACGGATAATAACATGTTCCTATAGTAGAAAGTTAAAAAGAGGCAACATATGAAATGAAATAGGGATTTTGATATCGAACCCCAACCAACTAATCCTGTTGCAAGATCCTAACTAGATTTTTCTTCCATTCGTAAGACCCATAGTGTTAGCATGCGCTTCTTTCATTCGAATGAGTCTTGATTAGAAAACATTACAGAGACGCTTTGTGAGAGAATCTTGATAACATTTGTTGAAAGTTGTTTTCGACCGTTTTCACTATTGTTATGTCTATCAACATTGAAAAAAAAAATCATTATTTTCTTCGAAATTTTCACGATTTTTTTTACGTGTTCGACCTCTCCGCCGAAATCGGAGTTTCTATTTCTTGCGACTATATAGCCAATATTCGGGGTCCTATGTCTTGCGACTTTATCGACGATTCGAACACTCTTCCGTCATTCATTCCTGCTTCAAGCTAAGCCAGGACAGGTTGTCTCAGCTCTACAGCTCCACCGCCCACTAAGACTGCTACGGTCTCTGCACCTGCTTAACAGCAGGTAAGAAACGGTACTACGCGGCCCACCTGGGCAGTGAATTAGTGATCCACTGCCACTAGAGCCACAGATGGGAGCTGCAATTGCAGAATGCGTACCGTTCAAGCTGTAGCTATGACACAAGCCTGTTGCCGGCAAACGCCACCTTTACTTTACTAGCAGACGACACCTGCAAACAGGTGGCACCATCTATGATTGGTTTTGAATTCAGCGGTCTGAGGACAGCTATTCATCCCAACATGCAGATGAGCACGTGTCATATATGACGTTCCTTCGCGAACCGTTCAACATGAGGTTTTCTTTCCTGCTTGTAGGGCAGATGCCCGCCCTAAGCAGATGCCGGACAGACCGATGCCTTCCGTAGGCCGATGCCCGCTACTGCTCTTTGGTAGTGAAGTCAGCAGTCTGCGGACAGCTACACACCTACAGGCAGATTATTACGTGTTAGATAGGCTGTGGCGCGGCCGATGAGTTGCCACCGACGCTATCTGGAATCGTACGACAACACCATACAGAAGCGGCGTCGGGCTGCCATCTTAGTAGACAATCGGCTAACAAATGACACACGATAAGCGGATGCCTACGATATGCAGATGACTGCTATACGCAGAGGCCTCCTACTGCTGTTGGGTCGTGAAGTCATCAGTCTGTGGACAGCATTTCACACTTACATGCAGATTAATACGTGTCAGATAGGCTGGGGCGCGGCCGGTCAGTAGCCACCGACGCCAGCTGGAATCGTATGACAACACCACGCCGAAGTGGCGTCGGGTTACCATCTCAGCAGACGACAACCAGTTAACAAATGACCAACACGCTAAGCGGATGACTGCGATATGCAGAGGCCTACTATAGGCAGATACCGGCTATGGATGTTTGGTCATCAGACAGCGGTCTGCAGATAGCCTTTAAAAATTATATAAATAGGTGTTGGCGGCCGGTCAGGTGCTTTCCGACGCCATATGGGATCGTACGAAAACGCGCTGCCGAGCAGCGTCGGGTGCCGCCCGACACCATCTTGGATCGTACGACAACGCGCTGCCGAGCGGTGTTGGGCTGTCATCATAGCAGTCGACAACCGGCTAACGAACGATGCACTCTCGACGGATACGCGCTACAGGCAGAGACCGGCTATTGGGGTACAATCATGTTGACAACGGTCTGCGATAAGCCGCTCACAATTATTACGTGTCAGATTGGCTGTTGCGCGACCCGTCAGGTTCCTCCCAACGCCATGATGGATCGTTCGACAACGCGCTGCCGAGCGCCACACGACACCAACTTGCATCGTACGACAACGCGCTGCCGAGTGGCGCCGGGCGGTCGTCTAAGCAAACGACAATGGGTAAAGTATTGACGC
This sequence comes from Gammarus roeselii, assembly GCA_016164225.1. Lineage (NCBI taxonomy): Eukaryota > Metazoa > Arthropoda > Malacostraca > Amphipoda > Gammaridae > Gammarus > Gammarus roeselii. Next base: position 16,832 of record SDVV010002298.1, on the reverse strand, counting down.
ACTAAGCGTATGCCTACCACAAGCAGATGTCCGCTTTAGGCCCCCCCCTAAGACTCTGTTAGGTTCACGGGCCGCATGAAGTCACGACCCGGCCGGAGGGGGAGGGGGAGGGGTGAATGCCTTTATTTCCCTTCTGACTCCGCTCTTCTTCACCCTTCACTATCTTTCCTTTTCTCCCCCATCTTGCTTTGCTTACCTTACTTATCTTACGTTTAGTTCAAATTTCCTTTAACTTGTCTCAGACTCCTTCTTAACAACTTTCCTTATAGTCATTGCACACAAACACATACATACACACGCACGCGCACACTCAAACATACACATACCAGTTCGATCTATTCTGATTTCAGGTGGCAAATAACAGCCAAGATGTGAGGTTCCTTTCATGCAACCTGTTTCTGCGACTAATCCTTTTTCTTCTTTCCATTCTTGCTGTTCTCATGCGTGAAATTTTCTACACCTAGTGTAGATCTAATGCATGGGACACCCGTTTTCTGTCTCTTCATCTTCCCTCTCAGCTAGAGATAGAGCGCGTAGCCCGGCACCTTGAGGACTACTGCGGATCCTTGGGGCTCCGAAGCAGGGTAGGTAGTGTGTTATTCCTCCTTACTGCCATCCGAAAAGTGCTGGGACCATATGGCCTCAGCACCTAGGAGTTCCTGTACCTCCTGTGGCACCCGTACATGCCATCGACGTTCGCCGCGTAAAGGACTTCGACTCTGCGTAGTAGTAAACCTTACTCAAACATTAAAAGAAGAATAAAAACAAAGAATTACATGATGCAGAACTGTTTGCTGGTTTGACATTCGGCGCCAGAAGGACGATGACTTCAGTGCGCTAGAAAACCTCGTCACTCTAATCTGATCTAATCCGCTTCAGGTAGATACTGGCTATTGATTTGGTCATGAGACAGCGGTCTGCGGACAGTTTTTCAATCATTACGTGTCATATAGGCGGTTGTGCGCCCAATCGGTTGCCGCCCGCCGCCATTCTGGGTCGTCCAGCGCAAACACTCTGCCGCGCGGCTCCAAGCCACCATCTTCGCAGACGATAGCCGGCTAGCAAACTGATTTTCTGATCAATGGCAACCCATTTACAGCATCACTTTAGGCAGGTCTGCTGAACAAAGATAGCTGGGTTAGAACGATAGCTCCGTTAGAGTAACGTTGTCAGAAGCCCGTCAACAGCATATTCATTGCTCGTTCACACCTTCAATTTACAACTCTTCTCAACCAGAGGGTAGGGGGTCACTAACAACTGTCAGCATATATCACCCAATATTCTCTATCGTTAAATATTATGTCTCATATTTTCGTGCGATACTCCAGGCCATGGGTCGGGAGCATCGCACGTATATTCTTGGATCAGAGCATCCTATTTATACTCCTCTCTCCGTTGTTTTAGTAACGATGTCCGGCACCACATCCTCGGGAGCCGAACGAGCGGGAGCCAAAGGACGGCCCCTCCACTCACACAACCTGTCGGAGGACCGACGCTCGTGTGCAAAATGTTCATACGGCACAAAGACGACCTCCACCCCCGTTGCCTTTTCACTCCAGCCCAGTCACGTATACTCCCCAGCAGAGTGCACCATCTGCCTATCAGCCACGAGCGCGCCCCCGGGCAGTGCTACGTTGGAGGCGTTCAAGAACAGACATCGGGCAATGAGACGGAAATACACCCTCAACATAGCATCAGTCGAAAGAACATTATAGCACCATAACTCGAGGTACCTAATCATTCCGGGCCCGCAGCACAACCCACCCCGATACTCAGAGAAGATAACGGAAAAGACAGGAAGGGCGGGAATCACAACAAAGGACGACACGGGTTCTTCTTCTCCTTCCCAAATGTGCAAGGGTTCCAGCAGGAATGGCGCAGCGCAAGAAAGCAGGTCTCCCTCACAACCACCCCAACCTGGAGCCCCCCCCCAGCCCTCGACCTCTGCACCCAATATGGTCGCAGGGGAGCAGCCCACTTTGGAGGACTTCGGTACTCTTTTCCCCGCGCAGGAGGAGGGCACACCCAATTCCGTGTCGCCCATAAGAGGCGTTCCACCCCCACAGAGAATTCAACCCAGTGGATCCAGGCCTGCTCTCAATGTCCATGCGGACGGCATCGGACGAGAGAGCCGAAACGTCACTCACGTCTTTGTTCTTCCCCATACCCTGCCCCCAACGTTCGGAGTAGACACCATCCCCACCTACGTAGCTGAGTCAGCTTCGGCTTCAGCCCATTACCCAAGCAAGCACGGAGAGAAATGTCGCCCACGCACCTTCCCAACCACCAAAATGACCCTCTAGTCACCCATCCACCCCCGCCGCCTACCGAGGACGTTCCGACGTCTGTGCCTTCAATTGCCACCATGGCCACGAAACTCGACAGGGTCCACTTAACGCTCACGTCGCTGGAGACCAGATTCGAAACCAGACGCCGGTCCCTTTTCAACACCGTAGGTACCTGGCTCCAAGTGGTGGAGGCAAGGGATCAAGGATGGGAGGACCATGCGGAGTACGAAGAGGAACCCTATGACGAACAAGGTGGGGAATCGGAGGACGGATGGGTCGACCTCGACCCCCAGCAGGGAAGGGGAGAGACATATATAGAGGAGGAATGATCCCAGCTTTCCCCCCCTACCCACTCTACGCGCACTCCAGCCCCTCACCTCATCCGGTCTCGCCGCACACCCCTTTACCGGAAGCAGACGGGAGGCTTTCACGGTTACAGACCGCTCCGATCCCTTCACAACTGTAATGTTTCCGGAGCGTGCCCATTGGCACCCCTCTCGAAATCATTGATGACGAGGACCAGATCCGATCCCCTTTCCCAATCACAGAAGAGAAGTGGTATGTGATTCCCTTAACCGCGACGTTCGCGGAGGGGCTTGTGAGCTGCGACTATATTGTCTACACCACAGAACCACCTAATAACTTTATCAAAGATCGAGAGCGAGGCTCCAATTTCATTTTCTCTCCGGTGGACCTGGCGAGCCCCCTAGTTCAGGGCCTTGTTCGGATGTCCTCCCATTTTTTGCCCCCGGCGACCTGTCAGAAGCTTCCCCTACAGCTCCTTAAGAGTATCTTTACCATCGAGCATCCAGGCCATCGAGGACGACCATCAGGGAGGACGGACGGTTCAACATGAAACTCATTCTAAATACCCTCCCGGTACTCCTCACGCAAATTAATGACGCCCTGTCCGCAAAGTCGGCATCAACGGGGATTGACTCCTGGTCAAATGCACACTTTGCACTCACTTCGGACTGCCCACGTGCAGTGCCTTGCTCGAATTCGCAAATGCTCCAATCCTGCCCCCAAGGGCCCACTTCGAGGACACCAAGAACAAGATCGCCTTCACTCTCAATCACATTACTTCAGACGTGCGTGCGAGGGATCTCCAGCTGCGCTCACAGGCCGCTCAGGACCTGCGAGGCTACTTACTCGGTGCGTCGCTGACGGGGCTTCTGGCTCGCATCAGTGACCCCGTCATGACAGACGGCACACGAGTGTCACCAGTCACTGCGTTATTTATCAGAGCTCACCATAGGTTCCATCCACAAACTTCTAGCAGGTTCCCTGATTGCGGCGGCTCAGTGGAGGTACAAAAGTCACCTTCACACTCTGGACGGGCTCGGTCCAAAGTCTGTTCGCGAAGCCCTTCTAGCGGGATAAGTGTTCAAACACCTACTCTTCACCAATGAGGCGATCTTCAATGTTTTACAGGCGCGAGAAAATTCCGAAGCAGGACGGAAGTTATCTCCTTTATGGCCCCCTCCACTTCCGGCTTCACAGCCCATGCCCCCCAGGCCTCGCGGCGTCTTCACCCACCCCAGAAGGGGGTCGCGCGGGATGCATTTCGGTGCCAAAGTAGAGCCCCGCCGAGTTCCTCTCGTGGCCAAGGCGGGGTCGCGAGAAAATTTGGTCAACCTCACAGCGGTCGACAAGCATCTCACAGTGTCCGCCCAACGTCAGGCATGGGGTCATGCAACCCCGAGAAAGGAGCGGGAGCACCAGTAGCTCACATACAGGATTAGGGGCCCATTTCTCCACTACCCCCTGGGCCCGGGGACGGGACCAGAGGGTCCAAAGGAGAGGAGGTCGAGCAGGCCCAACAACCAAAAGACCCTACCCCCCGCATCAAATCTACCGGGGACTACGGACAGTACGTACTGACGCCATTCCGACGGCCCTCAGGAGAAGCTTAGCACACTGGAGCGCAGCCACGCCTCTGGTCAAGCGCATACTTTCCAAAGGCTTTCCTGGCGATGGGCTACACGACCACCTCCCTCGATTACACGGTCTCACAACGTTAACACGAGGACGTTCTCACACCCCTAGTGCTCGACTTCCTACGAAAGGCTTAGTCAAGGCAGTACCCAAACAACCAGCCTTCGTCACTCGCATATTTGCGGTTCCCAAGGTCTCAGGAGATCGTTTGGTGATCGACCCCTTCAAGCTTAAACACTAAATCCCGGCAACTACGTTCCGCATGTCCAACCCGCAAAGAATACGGGCCGTACTGAGACATCCTCTTTGGTTTACCAAATTGGACATCAAGGACGCTTTCCCGCACGTCCCAGTACACCCCAGATTTCAAAAGTACCTGGCCTTCAAACTACGAAGCCAGCTGTACTTTTTCGCGGCTCTTCTATTCGGCCTCAGCCTGGCACCGTCGATCTTTATGACGGCCGCGAAACTACCCCTTCGCTTACTTCACCAGCAAGGGGTAGACGCGGCATTCTACATCGACGACCAACAGCACATCAGTGCCGGCTCAACCAACAGCACGTCAGTGGGCCCCAACAGCACATCAGTGCCGGCTCAACACACAGACGGCCAGCACACTTCTCCTCCAGCTAGGCTTCCACATCCACCTGGTAAAATCTATTCTGGAACCCACCCAGCAGATAGACTTCCTGGGATGAACGCTGAACGGAAAGGTCTGGTCCATCGAACCGACCTCACAGCACATCGACCGCTGCAGGGAAATTGCCACGGAACTCTTTCGCTTCAACAGCACCAAATTTTCCTTGGCCTCATCAATTTCCTTACACCTTACCTGCGTCACGCTCGCTACTTCTTCAACGACGTGGTACTAGTGGCACGGTCCCTGCGCATATCCAGCAAGCCAACCGCTATCACCACCTATCAACGCTTTGCAGTACAGCACTGGAGCAGTGACGCCTTCCTTCACTCCTATGTCTCGTTCGTAATGCCTCCACCGGAGCGCCTCCTGAGGACAGACGCATCAGACGAGGCGCGAAGGGCCGTCTGCTGCAGCGACCAGCAGTCGTACGGCCACTGGTCAGCAGGGGAACGTCAACTCCATGTTACATAGAAGGAGTCAATAGCCATCATCCGCGCTCTGCAGATACGCACTCATCAGCACCACACCACGGTCCAAGTATTGTCAGACAACATGGCAGCTGTAGCCATGGTCAATCACTCGGGCTCCAGCAAAGCGCCGGCGTTAAAGAAAAAAGGAGTACAGCTCCTGAGGATCCTCTAAAATCGTCACCTCTCTTTTCTCGCAACCTAGCTTCCCAAATCGAAGAACGTCTGGCCCGATCAACTCTCAAGTTTCCAACCAGTCGAGACGGAGTGGACCCTGACGCCTCAATGCTTAGCCTGCCTCTCAACCCTGCGCGGGGCCATGCAAATCGACCTCTTCGCACACCCGGGAAACCACAAGCTCCCACTATTTGCAGCTCCGTTTCCTCACCCACGAGCAGCTCTAGCGGATTCTCTCCAATCCGACTGGAATCAGTGGACAGAAATATACCTCTTCCCTCCATACAACCTGATTCCTCAGGTGCTCCGCAAGCTTGAAACGTACCGCTACAGCGGCGCCCTCGTCGTGCCCGACCACCCCAACGCACTTTGGTGGCCCCAGGTCGTCGCGTCCTTCCGTGAGGTTTCGCTCGCTCTCGACGTGTCCCAACGCAAGGAAGTGCCTCTAACTCGTTAGCTCGCTTTCATCGTCTAAAAAAGGGTTCTCGCGATCAAATTCAATAGATCGTTGGCGGACACTCTGGTCAACACGCGCAGACCATCGACTCAACGCCAATACCAAAGCATCTGGGCTCGCTTCCAAGCATGGCTGCTCACCACAAAAGTGCAGTCCATCACCCAGACCACACTCTGGACGTCCCTGCACTATACCGGCAAGCAGAGGCAGCTCAACCCGCGCACCGTTTTGGTTTACAGGAATGCGCTTCATATGCCTCAGCTGCAAGGGTTTGGAGACACGACCCAAGAATCGATCTTCAAGGAACTGGTGAGGGCTCAGTTTCACGAAAATCCTCCGCAAAAGTGTTTCGGCCCACAGTGGAGGCTGGAACCGGTCTTTGCCATGCTCGCCTCTCCTCGCTTCGATACTCAGACAGCGTCCAAATTGGCACTCTTACGAAAGACTCTCTTCCTTGTCGCCTTAGCGGCGGCGAACAGGGTATCTGAAATTGTAGTCATGACACGCACGGGACTACATTTTGCCAGCAACCCGCCATGCGCGTTCGTACTGACCGCTGACAAGTTCCTGTACAAAAACCAGACCATCACCCACACGCCACAGCTCATCTCTATCGCCTCACTGCTACCTGACGACCGGGCGCACGCCCTGTGCCCCACGACTGCTCTCAAAGCCTACATAGCACGGTGTCCGTCAAACCACGACTTTTTGTTCATCCATCCTACTTCAGGCAAACCACTCAAAGCGTCATCGGTGGGGCACTGCATCTGCTCGCTTATCAATGATGCCCCAACGAACGCTTTCACTAAAGCTCGCGACGTCAGAAAGTATGCCTTATCTCTCGTTTGGACGCGTGGGGTCCCTCTTCCAAACATCATATCAAAGGCGTTCAGGAAATCGCCCAACGTGTTTGTACACAAGTACCAATTTACAGTAGAGAAACCTACCCAGCCTTGCGTCTCTTTAGGGACCAGGTAGATAGGCCTTCTAGTTTCCAATGTTTATGACAATTACATCAGTTAATGCCAGAAACCTCGTTACGTGTTCTAGAATACGTACATAACTTTCTTACCATATCGCTCGGAGGCTCTCAACGATAAGACTTCAGGTCATGAATTACGTCGGAGTATTGAGTATGTAATTACTTTATCCTACTCAAGGAACTACAACGTTACCATAGGAGCTATTGTACACACTGTCGATACGGATATAATTAGGATTATATTGCCACTACCTGATCGTTTACCCACTCTCATACTGGTGGGCAATAGGTCTGGATTACGGACTCCTCATTTGGTTGGTCAAAATTCGAGCCCAGCATATTATTTTGGCCGCTATGAGCGAACAAGATCAACTGCCGTCGGCACTACGCAAATATTTATATTTGCCTATACATTGAGAGTATTTGGGCGTTCGAACTCTAGGCCCGCATATCATTTCGCAGCTAGGAGCTATTTTGTTAACTGTTGGTTGTTGGCACTGAACAATACTTGTATTTGCCTATAATTACAGTCATTCCGCCATTTATCCAAATGTGTTATCATTCCTTACACGACAAGCGCTTTATTGAACCCACTCAGTTCAAGATGCAGCCGATCCATCCAATTTCTGTGCTCTTCTGGCATAGGCCAGCTTGCGCTACATGATGGTATTTTTTATGCTAAAACTAAGACTCTTAAGAATAGAAGAGAATATAACTTTTGTTATCTCAATTCTCTCGATAAAAAGCTACTCCTCTGTAATGTAGTAAAAGCTATAGGGGACCTCCTCCTCCTCCCCCTGCTATCTTAGAGAAACAACGGTTACCACAAGGTTTTTCTTTACATCACAGCCCAGACAATCAGCACCCCTACTTCCCTCAAGCCCCACGCTGGCTGTTGCCTCAGTTTTTCTGACAAGAAGCCGTTTTTCAACGCGCCCTCATGAATGACAAGGTATGGCAACCGTCACTTATATAGGGCGGGAGAGTGTTCGCAAGACATAGGACCCCGAATATCGGCGATATAGTCGCAAGACAGAGACGCCGATTTTGGCGGAAAGGTCGGATACATAAAAAATCGAGAACATTCGAAGGATACAATGATTTTTTTTTCAAATTTTCGAAAAATGTTGACATAAAAAAATATTTAAACGGTCGGAAACTACTTTCAACTAATGTTATCAAAATTATCTCAGAAATCGTCTCTGCAATGTTCCCTCATCAAGATTCATTTGAATAAAAGCAGAAGGGCATGCTAACACTATGGCTCTTACTACATTACAGAGAAATAGCTTTTTATCGAGAGAATCAAGATAACAAAAGTTATAATATATAAAGAAACATGGGCACACCGTGTCGACATAAGATGAAGTGAAGACAAAAGCAATAACCAAAACAAAAGATACACATTAGAAAGGTTTTTTTTTTGCACAACCGCTAAAAACTTAATTATTGTACATACAAGATGATATTTATTAGTAAGACAAATCAATCATTTGTCTTACTAATAAACGAGTGAAAGGTAGATAATAAATATATATTCGAAGAGATAGGTAAATATGAAAAATCCTATCGTTATAACTTCGATGGCTTCTGGCTTCAAACACGGAAGGTCAAGATGACAAAGAGTGCTCAGAGGTTGAAAGTGGTCTAAACGGGACCAATGAGTGTTCAGTGGTACGGATCAGTTGTCATATAACTACAGAAGAGCGCCATGTGAGCAAAGCCTATGAGTAAAATCGGCGACCATTAGGTAGTACATGATCAGGAACTTCTTCATTAGGTGCGTATTAAACCTTACACAACTTATGGCTAACAAAAACGATCAGCAAAGCTTGACAGTTAATACAAGCTTAGGAATAAAAATCGGGTTTTCAATGGTTCAGGTGCGCCGATAAATTATGAGATAGATAACAGAATATCAATGCGTGACTTTATGCGCCAACAGATTACGTGTGCCGTCTGGTAAATTGTTTCTCTGATTGGAATAATGCTATCAAAATACCAATAACACGCAGATTTAGTTCTCTATTATTAAAAAAACATACATAACAAGACAAGGATTATGTAAGATACATTTGAAATTCAATAATGAATTAAAGATAAAAACGATGTAATACAAGATTGGTAGAAGAACCGATTGCTACAATTAAAAACCTGCGTTATTAATATCATTATAAGATCTATTGACAATTACAGAAATGTGATCTCCAACCTAAAAATGTAGTCAAGATGTCAAGCCTCTTGTGGTAAAAGTTGAAGTAACTCATGCCATTATTAGAATAGAAGCTGTTAGCCGTACAAGGAACCATTCATCTCGCTTGAATGTCCACCCACACACCGCCAGAGAACCACAATGAGTATTGGATTGATGCACACTCTAGGTCCTCATGCAGAAGCTGTGACTGATGAAGAAAGAGCCTGTCGTAACTGACGAGCGTTTTAGCAGATCATTCACACGGGAGCCAGTTGGTGCCTTCAAAAACAAGTTTTGCTACGAGAGTTTCCGATTAGCTATTCTAAGCGCATAGCTAGTCAGCAGCCGTCACATTGTCCATGCAAGCACAACTCACCTCCCTCGCGAGTGGAGTGCAAAGAGACGTTAACATGACATGGATCATTGAAGACGGAGACGAGATGCTGAACTTCATCACATGTTGCAAGGCCTGTGTCAAGTTTCCAACTGACAGGCCGTGCTCAACAATAGAGACACGATCTGTGATTGTTATACGAATAGGATGGTACAGCTTGGTTTGAGACAGCAGCTGGCAGGAAGACACCAATAAAGAGGCGCGCATAACTCGTGCTGTCAGCAAGCAGTGGCGCATAGATGGGAGGTTGGGAGGTGGGAAGAGCAAGGTATAATTCAATATTGGTAGAAAACAAATTTGTTAAAAATGCCTTCTCCGTTGTGTAGTTCCTCCCCCTCCTTATGAAGATCCTGGGTTCGGCACTGGCAGTACAACAAACTGAAGTCAGATATAGTACTGCTTAGTACAACGAAGACCTAGTGTTATCATTCTATATTAAGTACAAGTGCTGGAGGAAATATTAAAACTAGTTTACAATTATATACATACATTTTCATACGTGACGATCGTTCGCAAAAGATTTGAAGGCATGAATCACTGGAAAAATATTCAAAAATTGACTATGTAAAACCAAAATGACTCAACGCATTTAAAATTTTCAAATAATTCAACGGATATATTTAGATATCCCCGTTTGGCTTAGTAACGGACCTTGAGGCTAATATAATTATACAAGGCCTTCATTCCCATAAAAACACTTCCCACCGTGGCGAGCGCAGCACGACGGACCACCGCGCCACTCTACACAAAGCCACTGACGAATAAATCAAGACAGCGGACATTTTCAGAAAAAAAGACTTAGAATGGATGGATCAACAATAAGTTTAGAATAAGCGGTACATCTCCATCGGAGTTTTGACGTCAGCCACAGTGAGCTACCTCGTAGGCCGCGAAGTATATCTACCCTGATATTATGTTAGATCGGGTTCAAGATTGAAGATCCCTGCCGGAGCCCTGACTCGAGCCATGTGAGCTCCCTCGTAGGGCGCAAATATTGGATTAGGGGCTCATCACCAGAGGAGCTGAGACGTGAGTCATCGCTAGCTCGCCCGTGGGGCACGAACATCATCGATTCTGGCAGGCTCGCACTCCTCTAATATTTCAACAGTGGTACATATGCATGTTGGTGTACATAGGTTACAATACTTCAACGAAAATTGTATACGTAACTTTACAAAAATATTATAATTTCTGTTTCTCTCAATTCTATGACATAGAACGTCGTGTGATGGAGAAGCCACCCCGCCAGCATCGGCATTCAGTTTTCACACTGCTTCGTTAAGGTCGGTATATTGGCCGAAGTGATTGGATTTCCGAGTAGGCGAGGTCAGTGAGTGAGTAAGCTTTATGGAATGCAAGGGGAAATGAGGAAGAGTCGTTGGGCCACTGCGAGAGCGTGCACTTCATCAGCAAGTGTTTCACATTGATAGCCACTTGGTGGCAACAGGGACACGGTGGCGCGTCCGGTACCACGTCTACGTCCAACAAATGGTTATGAGTTATCCATGTGCGTTCAGCGCACAAGCGGTATAAACATATTTGGTCTCTTCTGCTGGAAAATTTGGTTTCCCATTCTCCAACAGAGGGTTTGACTGCGAGCATTTTTGTCCATTTTGTTACCTTGTGTCGTTCAAACGGGATGTTATATGGGATTTGATGATAGTGAACGAATCACAGTAAGGGTAAGGTAATGCATTGTTCTTGATGGGTAGACGCCAGTTTCGCAAGGGAATCTGGGAACTCATGTGCCTTTATTCCCACGCGACCCGGGATTCATCTGAATTCGGCTACTTGGCCTGTTCCGAACATGGAAAAGAGGTAATGTGGCATTTTACGTAGAGCGGGGTAAGAAAAGAGGTAATGTGGCATTTTACGTAGAGCGGGGTGCGCACAATGCGGACTATTGGGCCGAGTGAGGGCACTCAGATCGTCTGAGAATGTGACGTTTTTAGGGAAACGACTTGTTTTAGTAATTGAGATAGTTAATTTGAGTGCGTACAGCTCTATAGAGGAGAAGACATATATAGGCTTCTTGTGGGAGGGTAGCCGAACGTGAAGTTTCTCCGCAAACAGCGGCAGCTCCCACTCCGTCGGCGGTTTGCAGCGGTCAGTGTATATACACCGGCACTCGGGAAGTCGCGAAAATTTTCAACGGTACTTATTGGTTGGAGTAGTTACTTCAGTGTATATTTGCAGATCTTTGTTAACCGGTGGTGTGTAGATCATTCAAGTAGGTGTGCCGATTCAAAGCATTCGCAAAAAGAGGGCTTGATAGCCGAGTAAGGGATGTCCAGCGAGGTAAATAAGTTTTCACAAGTGGGAGTATGGCGCGCATATATTTTTGTTAGTCGCAGAGGCGTTTGTCGGAGATATAAGTGATGCGGTTGAGGGCTACGTTATTGATTATGCTTCTAGTCTTGAGATAGTGTTGCAGCGCTAGGTTGTCTTGCCGGAGAGAAAGATCGTTAGATAGCACGTTCTGGGATTCGTTGCCGGCGATGATGGATAGGAGATAGCGAGTCGATTTGTTGGCTTTTCAATTCTAACGAACAGCGCCATTGTCAACGCGTGAGCGTATTAATGTTCTGAACAAAATCATGCCGGCGTTCAGATCGGTACCGAGAGAATAATTTTCGTGGGACTACTGCAGCGGATCAGCAAGGCTGCAATTTGAGGTCGCCCCCTGAGCTTGGGGTCCCACACATGACCCAGAAACTTGATTGAGTGTTTGTACACTAGAGGTAATGTGCAGCGTTAGAACTGGCTTTAGGTGTAGGCCGTGGAAGCAAGTAAAATGCATGCTTCTAGTTTTACAGATCCAAACACCAGGCCGAAATCCCCCAGCAAGGGGGGTGGCCGACAAGAAGGCGCATCTCACACTCTCATGCCTTAGCTCTTTTGCGCAAAAGGGTCCGGCCGAGGGCCCCGCAACACACCCTCCGGGTCATGAGTGCGTTTCGAGGTCAGTGTCGGCAGCAGGGCCCGACAGCGTGACTGGTTCACCCCTGCAGCGTCATGATGACCGCCCTCCCCCCGCGCATTCAGTCTCTCAACGATATGCCTGGGGCGGGAAAGCACATCAGGGCAGAGTCAAAACTCATCCGTTCACTACCACTCTACACCCACACCCATCCAGTGCACGCTCCCTCGCTACCTCCACATTCACGTCTCTCCCTCCTAACGCCCGCTTCACACCATCCATCCACCCAAACTTCAGTCCTCCTCTAGGCCCACGTCCAATCGCCTCCGACTTTAACACCCCTTTCACCAACCTTCCTTCATCCATCCCCACAACGTGCCCGGACCATCTCAGAACACGCGAATCAACTCTGTCCTCTAACTTCTTCACCATCCCCGTTATGATGCGAACCACGTCGTTAGTGAACCTGTCTCTCAGCGACACTCCAGCCATGCTCCTCAAACATTTCAGTTCGAAAACATTCAACTTTCTTCTCTCCTCCGCTCTCAACCCCCAAGTCTCAGCTCAGTACAGCACAGTTAGCACAATGACACCCTCATACAGCCCTCTCTTAGCTTCCATCCCCAACGTCCTGCAGCTCATTACGCTCTTCAGAGCACCCAACACTTTACACCCCCCATTTACTCGTGACTTCATCTCCCACTAGTTCAGTTATCTCCACATGGGAGCCCAGATACTTGAAACACTGAATTTCTTCCAACAATTATCCATTTAGGACGACACTAATTCTGCTCGCATCGACAGTCCACGATCATCTGATTACTTTACTTTTACCCACGTTCACTCGAAGCTTCCTTCTCTCACACACTCTACCAAACTCGGACACTAGCCTACATAGCTTCTTCTCTGAATCCGCAACCAGGGCCGTATCATCCGCAAATAGCAACTTCTAGTTTTAGAGGGCGAAAATCGGGATCCGTTGATGGAAGCACAATTGTCAACGTGTTTTAAACGCTTTTGAAGTGTATGTAGAATTGTTAAACAGCAGTGGTGTCTGTTGCTTATTTGTAAAATCAGAGCAGTGTTTCGTCAAGAGGAGGACGCTTGCTAGCCGCTAGATATTTATGATACATTGAATGACACTAAGGATACTCATCTGAGGGACGACCATTTTCTGGGGATGAGATGGCGCCAAATTGTCACCGACCTTGATTTTAAAGGCACAATTATGCAGAAATCGGTTAGTAAAACATGGGAGAAGGCCTCTTAGGCCCGTGAGGTAAATAGTTTTACGATGCTGTATAGCCAGGTAGTAATTTTCTTCAATATCGAAATTTTTTGAAACCAAACATTCCCATTGGACGAAAGCATTAAATGTTTGATCCTAGTCATACATGAATTGTAGCTGTCATTTTGTTGGCCCTGTCCTACCTTTTCTTGTTCAACTGATCAATGTTCCCACAGTTTGAAAAGTGACATTCCTGTCCGCTCCCAGGGCGCATGCAAGTAACTGTACTCACGCTTTCGTGCATGAACCGCACGAAAGCGTGAGTACTGGTCCAGTAGGTAATAATACAACTGTAATACTGAGGCTGGGTAGATGCTCAACCCAGATATTGCATTATAAAGTAATACACCCCCATTTCCGTTAGCAAACCTCGAATGTTAAGGAAACCTCTCAAGTAAATATCGAACACACTTCCACTCACCGTCCAAAGGTTTTAATACAGGTTGGTTGCCGATCATCAACGCTTCTCCATCCCATCGACGCAATTCCTTCAGACATGATGAAAAAGAGGTTTGTTGAAGCGGTTTCTCAAAAATGGGTGGGAAACCAAGCGGAATAAAAATAATATTCGCATTGCCAAGAAAAGGTGAACCGAAATGAGTGACTTCCGGAAGGATTTCTTCATGTTAGCTTATGATGTATGTAAGATCGCCATGTCCTTGCCGGGGCTCGAACTCGTGACATGCAGCACTAGAGGCTGGCACTGCAGTCGGTCACGCAAACCACTCGGCCACGGCGGCCCTCAGCTTATGATACGATAGCTATTGTTTGCGAAACGTAGGCAATAACAAGAAATGAGTTACAGATCGCACAAGATATGCAGGGTGACAAGTGAGTACAGAAGTAGGATGCACAATGAAGATAGACAAATAATTCCTACCAACATACGATGCAAATAAATACTGGACTAGCAGCATTAAACACTCAAATGCAAGCCTCTTAGTTGGGCGTGGAATCACCGAGTAGAATTACAGTAGAACAATGACTCAATCCGCATTCCATGAGATATAGTTAAGACTAACTGCTTTTGATGTATGTGCAAGAAGAATAAAACGTTAGCAAATAAGACCATAACAAAAAGAGTATTCATACTTACTGACAAGTGAGTGAAGCAGAACTAAAAGTACAAAGCATGGAATGATGTTTATACTGATAAGGAACTCAAGTGTGAATGATTCAACTAAAAAACACTACAGCACATGTTGCTAGAATAGAGATTGTACAAATTATGGACTAGGTAAATTAACCGAACAAGTCCCACACTAAAACTGCAAGCAGACAGTTAGCTTTAAAAAATCCATGTGTGGACCAGAGTCCACGTCATTAAGTAAGTGGCAAATGAAACCGTAAAAATCAAGTATTACTATCAAAACCCAACGGAGAAGAAATCAGTTTACTGCACAGATCAGAAATATTTTGGAAAATCCTTTGTTGCAGACAACTTTATTTCAGACGAATAGTATGACGTAATATAACTCATGATCGCAATCCACCAATTGAGCTGATATGACAAACATATTTCAGACTTCAAATAGACTGCCTAGGGTGCAACGAATACTAGAGGCATTGCCTGCCACTTAGTCTAGTAGGTGATGGCTTCAGTCAATTGACCCCAGTAAATACAGGACAGCCGTTGGTAGTAAGACTCCTGATAAAATTGAAGTCATTTGAAACTATAACAGTCGTCAATCCAGTTGGTAATCTAAGCAAATCTACAGATTGTATAAAAAAGTATAGAAATTGAAATATTTCCAAATTACCAATAAATTCTTCAACATAATTCTCTGTCAGGCTGCTCAACATACATCTGCAAAATTAACCAAAATCCTCCATTGCACCAATACCTTAATAGTAGTATTGTTATAATTAGAACGATTGTTAGTGTTTACCAACATTCCAGAAAGATTAGTCAACAACATTCCCCACAAACAATACACAGCTGTAGCAGTATGACTATCACATCAAGAAATGAACTGCACGTTATTGTTGAGGTGTTGCAGTATGAAGGCCTTTCTATCAGCCATTATACATAATTAGCTCCTACTAGCACTGGGAAGATGAGACAACAACCAGGGAATACCCTTTCACTTATCAGGCGATGAAACAACAAGCCAACGAAGGAGAACCGACGCAGTAAAGTACAGTTTATGCAACGGGGCACAAATTAGAATGAACGCAAACAGGGCACAGTGTACTGTGAACGCAACGGGGCAATGCGTACTGTAAACGCAAAGGGGCACGGACTATTGTAACCGCAACAGTGCACAGAGTACTGTGAAAGTAACAGAACACTGAGTACTGTGAAAGCAACAGAGCACTGAGTACTGTGAAAGCAACAGAGCACTGAGTACTGTGAAAGCAACAGAGCACTGAGTACTGTGAAAGCAACAGAGCACTGAGTACTGTGAAAGCAACAGAGCACTGAGTACAGTGAAAGAAACGGGGCACAGAGTGCTGTGAACACAACATGGCAATGCGTACTGTAAACGCAATGGGGCACGGACTATTGTAACCGCAACAGTGCACAGAGTACTGTGAAAGCAACAGAGCACCGAGTACTGTGAAAGCAACAGAGCACTGAGTACTGTGAAAGCAACAGAGCACCGAGTACAGTGAAAGCAACAGAGCACTGAGAACTGTGAACGCAACGGGTCACTGTTTACAGTTAAAGACACAGGGCACTGAGTACAGTGAAAGCAACGTGGCTCTTGACTTCTTCTTTGAAGGAAGTTTATTCTTCGCAAGAAACCAATACGTCCCCGCCGACCCTAATGACACGCTGGCAAGTTCGTTTCACTGAAGCGAGTATGGCAACTTTACGTTTCAAGCACTATCATTATATATTGTACTGTGGTTCACGATGGCTTCCAGCATTAGGTAAAATAAAAGCAAAGGGTGGACAATGAATAATGAAATATACCAACATTTAACTGGTCTTAACGTCCATCACTTTGCTTACAGCAGAGAAGGCAGCGCGACGCTCTCAACACCCAGCACATTGCTTACAACATGCATCACGTCGCTTGCTACAGAGAAGGCAGTTGATACACCGAGTCATCACACGCAGAATTTAAACTAGAGCACTCA
>SDVV010002297.1:0-23345 GCA_016164225.1 Gammarus roeselii | reverse complement strand
ATATATATCAAGGATTGGATTAACTATATTTCTATATTTTAAATGGTAGCGCAACAAATCTTCACTCTAAGGTTATGAATAACACAAAACAGGAGGTAGTAGCAAATAGTCGTGTAGTCTCGAGCACTGGTAGCGTCTCCTGAGTGCTCAATTTTAGGCCTCAGTCGACCAACAATTTATACTTGGCAGTAAACTGAATGAATCATCTTAAGGAGTGATTGGTTCATCTTCCCTTGACTGACTTCACAGGAACAGTGCGTCAATTCTGAACTAGTTTTACACAGATTAGAGCGATCCGAATCTGAAGCGCGGATCAGCCTAGAACTAGGAAAGCTTCGTACAAACACCGCTGTGTCATGCCGGCCACACACGTCCACTCTTCTCAACATGAAGTCCTGTAGTGTCTGGCGAATTGCTCCTAGTCACCTGCTCAGTCCGGTAGTGTCTGGCGAATTGCTCCTGGTCACGTGCTCAGTCCGGTAGTGTCTGGCGAGTTGCTCCTGGTCACGTGCTCAGTCCTGTAGAGTCGGGCGAGTTGCTCCTGGTCACGTGCTCTAGCGCACGGCAAGTAGAAGCAAAGGATGGATTAATTCCAGGTTAAATTGCTGGTTAAACTCGCATCGCAAATCTACTTGTGGTGGACGCTGAAGACATCATAATTTGATAAGAATTATCTGATGCACTTCAGCCGTCTAAGTGGATCATAAAAAGCAACAATTACATACCATAAATGGCTTATTTGACTGGTAGGGATGAGGCCTGTGTCATAGAAGCTAACTCTTCATGGCTAATTTTGCGAGCTTCGTTTTCGAATTGTTGAAACCATTTATACATAAATCGTCGTCAAAGAGGGACCATACGGTATGGCATATCGATAGTTACTATCTATTATTATCCTATTGCAAATAGATTAGATTAGGAGGGTTCATCTCCGCCGGATTCCTATTACGATGCGAAAATCGACTGCTCCAAAAAATTACGTTATGGGGAACTCATATTTTCAGCTCTCTGGTAAAACAAAGTATCGAATTATAAAACTTAAAACCTAGATAACAATCCTCTGTAGTTAGTTTGTACTTGCAGTTGACCTTCACCTAAAACGTTGGAAACAATAACGCGCTCTAAAGTCGGGAAGAGAGGTTGTGGTGACACGTTATCTGTAGTCGGGAGGAGGAGAGGAAAGTTGTGGTGACACAATATCTGTGAGAGGAGGAAGGTTATAGTGACACGATATCTGCATTCTGGAGAAGACGAGGAAGGTTGTAGTGACACGATATCTGTAGTCGGGAGGAGGGGAGGAGGTTGTGATGACACCTTCACAAATTTTCTAATAGATATTAAACGCTTTGAAAGCCGAACCGGGTAAGCTGGCAAAATAAAATAAAAACAATACTACTAATAATAGTTAGGTATGTAAAAAAGCCGCCTTCTGCCGCAATTCCAGCCTACGTTCATCCAGAAGGTAGTTGGAATACCGCATACATTAGGTGAAATAAAATATTCATGGCGACTTTTTGTTTCAATAGTACTTTCAGTCGCTTTAAGAATAATTTCTGAGCGTTTTTCAATTACAAATCTATGCATTTCAGTGTGTTTTCATTTTCTCACATACAATAATGCAATACAAATGTTCAAAAACTGTCTTAATGTTTCATTACATAGTAATGTTCGGATTGGAATTTCCAACAGAAATCAGTTCATCGTACAATAAAGCAGCTCAAGTTCATCTTTAGATTACACCCGTTGTTTTGAAAAGGAACGTCTTGTTTTGCGAAAATATTATGATTGTAATAATCTAACAAGTTCACCAAAATCAAACTCCACAAACTGATGTCTTCCTCACTATACAGCACTTAAATTTCCATCTCAACTAAGTTCAGATAACAGTACAGATATCAGTGAAAAAGGACATTATGTAGATCACTCCGATCGAAAAACAGATACAGACGCAGAGCCGAGTACCCTAGAAGTGTGTAGCAGAAGGCAAGATGCACCTCGAATTTCACTCACGCACTCGCACACATACAAAAACTAAGCCCTTTAGCATACAAATTTCGACTCAGGAGTGAGATCAGTGTCAGCAGCCGAGCCCAACAGCATTCACTGGTTTACCCTTCCTGCGTCAAAATTGACTAAGCTTCCTCCACCCACGTACAACCCATTTTAAAACGAGAAGTCTGGGCGGGCAAGCGCATCAGAGCCGCGTCGAAACTCATCCATTCACTATAATTCTCTACTCACATCTATCCATTGCACACTCTCTCGCAACCTTCACACTGATGTCGCTCCTCCACAAAGTCTGCTTCACCCCATCCACTAAAACTCGGTCTTCCTCTAGGTCAACGCTAACACACCTACTTATATCACCCTCTTCACCAATTTCCGATCATCCATCCTTATCATGTATCGGAAATTTCAGAACACACGAATATATTCTCCTCCAACTTCCTCTGATACCGTTCTAATACGACAAACTTCACTACTCATCCAACCCCTCAGAGTTGGCACTCCGGGCATACCTCTCTCCAACAGTTCATATCGAAAGCATTTAACAGTCGTCTCTCGCCCGCCACGTTCCAGCCAGTAAAGCACAGTTGGGATAACTATCCACTCTTTACTTCCATATCAAAGATCATACAGCTCATTACACTCTTCAAAGCCCCAGCTCTATACATCATTCCTTCATTCCAGTTTCGCGTCTGGTGCCAGAAAGACATTGACTGCAGTGCACTAGAAAGCCTTGGCACTCAACATTCAAGTTTCACCTCCGTTTCTTTCCCATAGTCCAGTCATATGTGCACGAGAAACCCAGGTACTTAAAACACTGACCTTTTCAAATGAACTCCCCATTCAGTCGGACAGTAATTTCACCCGCACAGACATTCTTCGAACAATGCGTTACTTCACTTTAACCCACATAAACTCGTTGCTTCCTGCTCTCACATACCCGATCGAACCTGACACTGACACTACTGACAACTCAACAAACTTGGTTCTATACACTCGAATTATCCTCTCTGGTCACTATATCTTCGCAGAGATTGAACAACCAGGGAGACATACTGCAATTTTGTCTCAGTTCAACTCTCACGGGAGCCAAGCACTCTATTCGCTTTCAGCCGACACATGCTCTGCTACCACCATAGAAACTCTGAACCGCTCATGCAACAAATTTCAACTCACTCGTAACAAACGCAACACGCCCCACAACACCTCTTACCTGTCGAATCTAAGTGAAATAAGATTTCTAGATATATGAAGGACCCTTCGCAAGGTAGATCCTTCTCACTGACTTGTCTAACTGCAAAACTCTGATCTGAACACCCTCTCCCACTCTTGAAGCCACACTGTTCCTCGTCAATCCCCTCCCCCATGGCATCTGTTAGGTTAACGGGCCGCATGGAGTCATGGCCCAACCGGGGGGGTGGGGGTGGCGAACACCCTTATTTCCTTTCAGACTCCCCTCTTCTTCACCCGTCACTATCTCTCCTTTTCTCCCCCATCCTGATTTGCTTACCTTTCATTTTCCTCACTTTCATCTTACGTTTAGTTCAAATTTCTTTCAACTTGTCTCAGACTCCTTCTTAACAACTCTCCTAATAGTCGTTGCTCACAAACATACACACGCACGCGCACACAAGACACGCACACTCAAACCGGTTCTAACTATTCTCCTTTCAGGTGGCAAATAACACCCAAGTTGCGCTCTTTCTTTCATGCAACCCGTTTCAACGACTTTTCCTTCATCTACTTTAATTCTGGCTGTTCTCATGCGTGAAATTTTCTACACCTAGTGTAGATCTCATGCACGGGATCCCCGTTTTCTGTCTCTTGTTCATCTTCCCCCTAAGCAGGTGTTGGAGCGTGTAGCCCGGCACCTTAAGGAGTACTGCGGACTACTGTTATTCCTACTTACTACCATTCGGGAAGTACTGGGACCATATGGCCTCAGCACCTTAGGAGTTCCTGTACCTCCTGTGGCACCCGTACATACCATAGACGTTCGCCGCGTAAAGGACTTTGACTTTGCGCAGTAGTAAACCTAACTCGAACATTAAAAGAAGAATAAAAACAAAGACTAACATGATGCAGCACTATTTGCTGGTTTGACATTCGGCGCCAGAAGGACGATGACTCCAGTGCGCTAGAAAGCCTCGTCACTCTAATCTAATCCTCGCCAATCGCACCATGCGTACTGTCACTAATCCTCTTGATTACTACTCTCCTGTACAACTTACCGACCACACAAAACAAATTACCTACCAAAATGGTCACAAAATATACGAGGCAAATGGCCTTGAACACTTCCTCTCACTAACTTGACGTCCGAGTAGGTCTCTTGTACAGGTGTTCAAATATTTTTTCGATCAAAGCTGCGAATGCCTCAATATTTTTCTTTAGATTGCATTTCCACTTTCCAACCTCCAAGATCAAGTCAGAACACTGGGCGATCACTGGCTGCTAACTCTACTTGTGCTCGGTTTTGAGCTTAGCTCGAAGCATAGCCAGAAAAGATTTAGGCAGAAGGACCTCAGTGTTCGAATGCTTCCCCTCCAACATGGGCTCCGTGAAGTGCGTGTTAATGTGCTCGAAAAACATCTCGAGGGCCGCCGACTCTATGTCGGATAGTCCCGAGAGGTTGATGGGTGAGGTGTACAGGGAACGGTCGAAAGAGTCTGTTGAATCCTCAGGCGAACTGTTCGATGATGACGATGAAGAAGAGTTAGCTGAAATGACCGAAGGGGAAGGAGAAGGGGTCAACGAAGAAAACTCGTGCAAGGTGTTGGGAGTGACTGCATCTAAGGAATTACTGTCTCTCGTCGAGAGGAAATAGTCTTTACTTTGTTGGTGGTAGTTTGATAGGAAGCTCGAGTCACAACTTCCTGCTCCCATACCGGAATGCGCTGTTGATAGAGGCGCCACATGGGCGTGACTTGGCTGTTGCTGCTGGAGAAGAGAACGGTACGCCTGTTGTTGGCAAGACGGTCGTGTCGATTGCTGGTGGTGTACAGAAAAATGAGAATATTCACGTGAATGTGACACAAATGTTTCTTCTCCAGAGTTGATTGAAAAACTGTTGTTGCTGTTGTCGTTTGGAGAACCGGGCGACTGGATAGAGAGGGCCATAATTTGCTTTTGGACGCAGGTATGAGAGGCCGTCTGGATGTGGCTACCCTCTCCAGGCGATGGATACGAAGACGGGGGTGACGGTGAGGTCTGCGCGCGTAAGCCGCCGTCGCCCCCGACCGAGTGGCAGTCGGGACCGGCTAACGTCAAGGCGAGCGGAGAGGCAGGGATACCGTTTCCGTAACGGCCACTTGAAGGAAGTTGGAATACGGTAGGCATGACTTCGCTGCCGTCCGAAAGATATGGGTCGCCCACGACCGTGAAAACGGAGTTGTGAGCGTGTGGGGAAGCTTCCGGCGACGTCACCGACAAGGAGGAGCAGGACGGGTCCATCGTCCTGCTCGGAACGTCTGGCAATACGTGCGAAGGTACATCTGTCGGCAACATTAGAGATGTAGTTGCCGAGGACGATGAGAAAGAATGAGGCAGCTGCACAGTCAAGCAACCGTTTCCGCGTCGCTGCTGCTGTCGAAGGTTACGCGAAGAAGGAACCGCCGCTAGACTAGAATCGTTACTCACGGCAGTCGAGTGAACAGGACCCTCTCCTGCAACAGACCCGAGACGCAGTCTCGCTGGCGACAGGGACTGTCTGCTCTGTTGCTGCTGGCTGTCACTGGGTGGCTCTCGATGAGAAGTGTTCTCGGACCAATAGGTGTCGTCGGCGCAATTACGGCCAAAGTGGTTGCGGCGGTGGCTGCTGAAGATGTCCCCTCGATGACTGTGGCCCTGCTGGAATTGAAAAGGGTTGGAAGATAGACCATCGTTGTGGTGGCCGTTGCTGACCTCCGTTGACTCCTGCCCCAAAAGAGAGTTTCTGATTGCCAGGCTATCAACAGGGACAGCGCTTGGACTCTGTCGCTGATCAAGAGAACTCACCGATGAGTTGGAGGAGGAAACGACAGAGACATGCACACCCTCGGTAGGTGAATCAAAGACAGTTTTCACCATCATTTTGATGGTGTTCAACTCGTTCTCTTCACTTCCGTCATAATCCATTTGTTCCTCTTTAATGTCGACATCCATGAAGGCACGTGAGAAGAACGGCTTGGAAGACAGACCCGCGGTTCTCCGAGCACCTGCACATTTTAAACTTTTCTCAATGCCGAATGAAGATCCGTGCTTCCTCAAGAACTTGATCCCACTTTCAGTTTTCTTCGCCTCAATGTCCAAATCATCGGCCATAAGATGGATAATCTTCATGATAGCCGGAGGTGGAATAGTCTTGAAAAGCTCTTGGATACGAAGATCGGATAGTTGACGTTGAGTTAGCTTCTCATGAAATTGCGACTTAGGTTCAGTTGAGGAGAAGCTAGGCATTTCTTTAGCAGGACACTTGAAACGGTCGAAATCAGACTGATCCTCGGTTTCCATGGACGCGTTTTGTGAAAACGCCTCAGCCTTGTTTAGACTACCGTACAGATCCGACTGGCCCAGGTGGCTACTCTCGAGGTCAGAGTGAAAAAGGGAGGTTGATGCAGAACACATGAACGTAAACGTATCCATACAGCCACCGCTGTTGCTGCTGTTCCCTCCCCCTTCACTACTTGGGCCCCGGCCTCGCAGGTCCCCCAAGCCCCCACCGGCGGCAGCATCGTTCAACCCCCCTCCTCGTCCACCACTGCTTGCGCTCGGCCCTCCAAAACTACCTCCACCGCTGCCCTGAAACTCGCTGTTGCCACCGCTGCTGGGGTCACTGCTGGCGGTGGCCAGGTCGGTCGGCACCGACCGGTTCAATTCGAGCTCTAAAGAACGCTCGGCCAGCTCTCGTACATCAGCCAGCGACACGAGCGATTTAGCAAACTTGTGCCCGGCGCCACTGCGGTACTTGTACTTGATGTAACACTCTAGCATGTTGATGTAATGATCCTGCAGTTCTTGAACTCGGATGTCATCTCTCAAGCCCGGTAGTTCGGGGGAATAGAGTGACACGAGGATCAGAATCTTAGCCATGGCTTCGTCAGGACATATAGAGCGAAACTTTCTAAAAAATGTCTTGACGCGGTAGAGCAGGTCTCCTGGAACAAGCCGTTCAATGTTTTCAAACGAGAGTTTTGGGATGATTGGAGAGTTAGCTCCTGGCGGCTTCTCTTTCCCCATCCACGAGTCAAAGGTGACGGAGCCCATTATGATACCCGCTGATGTCACGGCGGGAGTAAGCAGGACTCTTTGGTCATTCTCAGACAAGGAAGAGAAGTCCGTGAACAGAGAAAAGAAATGGCCGATCTTCTTGCAGAACTGCATCCAAGTGTCAAAGACCCCCGTCGCCCCCCCTGCACCAACGCCCGATTTGTAAGGGTTAGCGTTGTAGGATTGCTTGTAGTTGTCTTCTATCAGCTTGATCTCCTCGGTCATGTCGGATGGAAGTTTGTAGTCGTCGAGGTTAAACCGCAGGCAGGGCTCTGCTGCGAGGATTGGCAACAACAAGGAGCTTCCAGATTCCGTAAAGCAGGAAGAAGTAGAGGCCACCGGCAATGCTGCAACGGTTGGCACCGTAAGTCCTCCTACTGAAGATGAAGCTTTTAATCCTCCTCCTACCGAAGAAGAAGTTCCTCCTGCCGAAGAAGAAGCTCCTCCTGCTGAACAAGAAGCTCCTCCTCCTTGATGTTGTTCCAGGACCCTTCGCCGCTGTCGCTGCTCCATCATCTCCCGCCGCTGCTGTTCGCTCATCACCCAACTCTTCTCCATGCCAATGAACAAACATTTCTCAAACCTGATGGAGAGAAAATAACGTGATAAGAGACAGTAAAATTCCTGTGAGTGTAGTATGGCAGTCAGCTCTGCTGTAAACGGAGAGATGATGTAGTCGCCAAATCAGTCTTGTGTCACTTGATTGTCTATGGTCAACTGACTTACCAGTGGAGGTAGGCAACCGTTGGTTCAACGGGGACTCTGTACATGTCTAATCGATGATAATAGCGTTTTTTTTAGTAATATCGTAACAAATTGGCACAACATGAAATATTAATCCTAGCTGAGATTAAAGCGTCATGGAGTTTCTAAAATACCATCATCAAGAGCTTTTATATTGAAAGGAAGTAGACAGGAGCATAAATGAAACCAATCTCACATAGCATTACGATGTAGCTATCGAATCCTACAATTAATGGTGAGAAAATAGACGCCAATATTTCATTAGCAGTCACGGCGTAGGCTGTGAGGAGCCTTTTGAAGTATGTGATCCATGTAAGCTGTGGAGAGCCTTTTAAAGTATCTGACTCATGTAGGCTGTGTGGAGCGTTTTAAAGTATCTGATCCATGTAGGCTGTGGAGAGTCTTTTAAAGTATCTGACCCATGTGGGCTATGGTGAGCCTTTTAGAGTATCTGATTCATGTAGGCTGTGGTGAGCCTTTTAAAGTATCTGATCCATGTAAGCTGTGGTGAGCCTTTTAAAGTATCTGACCCATGTAGGCTGTAGGGAGCCTTTTAAAGTATATGACCCATGTAGGCTGTAGGGAGCCTTTTAAAGTATCTGACCCATGTAGGCTGTGGTGAGCATTTTAAAGTATCTGATCCATGTAGGCTGTGGTGAGCTTTTTAAAGTATCTGACCCATGTAGGCTGTAGGGAGCCTTTTAAAGTATCTGTCCGATGTAGGCTGTGGTGAGCTTTTCGATATCTCACTCGTGGCGAGCAATTCGGAGCATCTCATCCCTGTTTTTCAGAGTATCTCCACGACAGTAAAATTCACAAAAGTCATGACCAAGCAATCAAATTCCACGACTTGTCATGACCCCTCAAAGATTTGTTAGAACCCTGTCTCTGGCAGTACTTGACGCCTACTACACAGTTTTTTCAATAGGTGAGAATAGCGGGGCTAGTCATGTTGACATTAGATACTAGTGGTTCGTGCACTTACTCCGAGTCTTCGACCTCATTTCACGCCCGGTATCGGTGCATCCCACCTCACTACCCTCGCCTCACCTGCAAAACTGGCAGGACTTCCTGGACACCTTGCCTATGACACACTTCTTTTCGAAGCTGCAGGCGAAGGCGCGGTAGGCGTTGTTCTGCACGGACCGTCTGAAGAACGCCTTACACGAGTCGCAAGACCGGCCCCCGAAGTGGTTACTCTTGGCGACGTCGCCACAGACCTTGCACTGCTTCGGCTCTCGGCGGGACCCACCGGGACTGAGGGTGGAGCGGATCATTAGGTTCATAATAAGGGAGGGGGAGGTGAGGGGTGGGTCAAGGTGGCATAGAATGCGTATCCAGGTAGAAAGAACAGGAGGGAATGAGCGGGTCGTTCAGAGAGGTTGAATAACGAAACGTCCTAACCTGCTCTCGAGACTAACCCTACATCGCACACGAGAGAGATCTGCAGATACCAACCATACCTAAGCTGAATTTGACTTCTAACAAATATATAATTCAACTTACGGTTCCTGCGGGTGGAACGTGGAAAACCGTGTACAGAAACGGAAACTCGATGGATAGATTGATAAGGATGCAGGCCCTGTGTAAATGTTTTTATTTACCGTAATTGACAGAAGAAAAACGTATAGAAAAGATGCACAAGGCGGGTGTTTGTCTGTACTCTTTCAACTGAACGTGATAAACTAAGCAATACGGAACTAATCAACTACGACTAGGCAATAAAACGAAGTAGGTTGGACATTAGAATAAAACCTATGTAATGCACCTCATTAACAATGCATGGCAGTGTTTGGCTCGATAACAGAGGACTCATTCTGCCCGACTTATTCTGAATGAGAAGCCATCTTTATCTCGTGAACCACTGAACAAAAGTATAATGATACGCCTTATCAATAAGCTGAAGTTTTTTGTCCCTCTATATGAAGAGGGTGCTAGCGTCGTGCACTAGTGCTGGTAGAGTCTCTCCATTGAATGCTTCCGCCCTATCGACGTCTTGGTTGACAGGCTGTGTCAGGCCGAGCAGCCCTTCAGCTTGTCACAAATGACACGCGCCTGTCTGGGCACCCACGGATAAGGTACGGTACAGCAAGGAGGGGCTTAGATTACTCGAGCGACGGCTTGGGATTGACAGTAAAAGACCTAGAGTTGAGTTACGCTGAACAAAGTTGAATGACTAAAATGAGAGGAAGCAGATACGGGGGTTGCATCAAAAGTTGACTGGAAATTTCAATGCGAGTGCTGTAGATCAGACCAACTCTTGCGGAACTACTAAACATTTTCGAATAATCATCAATATAAAGGTAACGGAAGGAAATTAAATTGGCATTCATTCACGTTTTTTCAAATTTTTAAAAGCAAATAAACTGTAATCAATATGATGAAATACGTTCCTAAGTACCCAAACAAAAACACGATGGGTGTCGATTAAATCTTGGTAGTTATACAACTTACGTGTTTTTTAATATAATAATAGTGTAATTAATAAGAAGTGAAGATCACTACTTCTTGCTATTTACTGCAGTAATGATAACGAAACTGATCTCTACAAATATTGATATTTAACATGTTTTAATTAATTATTAAGAAACAGAAAACATGTTGATTAGATATAAATAGGCCACTTTCATTGTTTGCATCTCTGAACATATATACTACATCGGTGAGGCCAGGTGCCTTGTTGCATAGGCTATGCCCGTAGCTACTGCGCAATGATCTTCTATTTGAAGACAACAGAGCCATCAAGCTCTTCTTTAAGGGAAGTAAAGGTTCAGTGTGAACCCACTGTCAACGAAAAATTGCAATAATTGAGTGGGTGACGCTTCTTGCAACAAATAATTGAAATATTTGAGTGGAGTAACACTCCTTGCAACAAATAATTGAGTGGAGTAACACTCCTCGCAACAAATAATTGGAATAATTGAGTGGAGTAACACTCCTTGCAACAAATAATTGCAATAATTGAGTGGGTGACACTCCTTGCAGCAAATAATTTGAATATTTGAGTTGAGTAACACTCCTCGCAACAAATAATTGGAATAATTGAGTGGAGTAACACTCCATGCAACAAATCATTGAAACAATTGAGTGGAGTAACACTCCTTGCAACAAATGATGGGAATAATTGAGTGGAGTAACACTCTTTGCAACAAATAATTGGAATAATTGAGTAGAGTAACACTCCTTGTAACAAATAATTGGAATAATTGATTGGAGTAACACTCCTTGCAACAAATAATCGGAATAATTGAGTGGAGTAACACTCCTTGCAACAAATAATTGGAATAATTGATTGGAGTAACACTCCTTGCAACAAATAATTTGAATAATTGAGTGGGTAACACTCCTTGCAACAAATAATTGGAATAATTGAGTGGGTAACACTCCTTGCAACAAATAATTGAACCCATTCCTTTTATCTACACATGAAGATGAAGACAAACGAAGTGGTTACATGAACGGATAATAAGACGATTACATTATAGCTACTTAGAGTTGCAGCGCTTTTTATCGCGATAAGACAATAAGACGAGACAACTCATTCTTTTAACAATACTTCGTCGGTAGCTTCAGTGGGAGTCCAGTCCCTAACCATCTCAATGATGACCTGACTTCTGTGGGAGGCGGAAGCCCAGTCCCTAACCCTCTAAATGATGACCTTACTTCAGTGGGAGGCGGGAGCCCAGTCCCTAACCCTCTCAATGATGGCCGGACTTCTGTGGGAGGCGGGAGCCCAGTCCCTAACGCTCTCAATGATGACCTGACTTCTGTGGGAGGTGGGAGCCCAGTTCCTAACCCTCTCAATGATGACCTGACTTCTGTGGGAGGCGGGAGCCCAGTCCCTAACCCTCTCAATGATGACCTGACTTCTGTGGGAGGCGAGAGCCAAGTCCCTAACCCTCTCAATGATGGCCTGACTTCTGTGGGAGGCGGAAGCCCAGTCCCTAACCCTCTCAATGATGACCTGACTTCTGTGGGAGGCGGGAGCCCAGTCCCTAACCCTCTCAATGACCTCTGTGAGAGTCGGTTATAGTGATGGGACAAAACCGAAAATTTGGCCGATACCGAAACCAAAGAATTGGTCGATACCGATTCTAAAAATGGCTGATACTTTACCGATACCATTACTTTTCATAATTTGATTTGATTCAAGTAAATTTTATGCCCACAAAGATAAAAAGAAATAACTATTTCAGTAAAAATATTCAGCGATTGACTATACACAGATAATTATTGGTTCATTAGTCTGTTAGGTACTTTGACTTTGATACATAGATTAAATACACAGTATTCCTCAGTGAATCTTGCGGGACTTTAAATGAATAATCACATTTTATTTTATATTATAATGTAGCTACCTATAATATCAGGGTAAATTACAAGCACATCATGAGTCCTCTCATTTATTTGGGTATTAGGTATGTGCTGTTATATGACACCAATATATTTCAAAGTATCTGCCATTTTTCGCCGATACCAATACCATCAAAAATGGCCGATACCCATCGAAATTTCGGCACATTACTGGTCGGTTGCTCAGTCCATAACCCTCTTAATAAAGTGATTGCTCACGCAACTCACCTAATGGGGGAGGTGGGGTTGTCGTATTGAGTTGGGGAAGAGGGCGACAGGGGGAGCATAGCCCCCTGAGGGGACAGCGAAGACCCACTGTCCCTGCCCTGGTAGTCGCCTGTGTCAGCTTCCATACTGCTCAAGTTGTGTTGCTGTGGGAGGTGGTGGTTGTGGTGAGCTAGGACGCCCCTGGTTGAAGTCGCTCCCGGGCTGTGGCCGACTAGGGGCTGTGGAACTGTGCTGTCCGTCGACGTGGTCACTGCTGACGAAGAGTTAGTAGTTTTTACGGCCGCTACTAGGTCGTGGAGCAGTGAGGAGGAAGAGGGGTTGTGGTGAGAGGGGGAAGGGGGAGGGCGGGAAGCCATACCCTCCCCCAACAGAGAAGTGCAAAGAAGTTTGCTGCGTGGTCCGCCAGCGCAGTCTCCTAACATAACCGCCACCATGCCGAACCCGCTGTTTAGGGTCGCCTCCTCTTCTAGTCCACCTCCACTACCTCCTCCTCCTCCTTCTCCTCCTCCACTACCACCACCACCACCACCACCACCACCGGCCCCGGTGCTGCTGGCGTTAGTCCTGTCTCCGACGGTGGTCTTCTTCTTCCAGCGCCCACCGCTCTTCGGCTTGGTCCCACCACCGCCGCCGCCCCGTCGTTTGCGTGCGTACCCAGCCGTTGTCGCGTCTTGTTAGCCACGAGAACTGCGGGCAAAGGGAGGCGGTCAGACAGCTCAGAGTTGGAGTGAAGTACGCAGACGGGGATTCCGTGCATTGCATCAACATTCAGGGGGGGAATTTCAAGCATGAGGAAATCAAAAATTAAAGAAAGGGTCAGACGGAGACGAACACGAGGCGGCAGGAATGGTGGACGCTACATTCGGGTCAGGAAGTCACGATTGTATAGGAGGAGGCTACGGTGGTAGCTAATGAAAAAGATCACCATGGACTCGGGAAAAGGTACGGTGGTGAAGAAAAATAGGTATGGTGGAAATGAGATAAGGTACGGTGGTAAAGAAAAATAGGTATGGTGGAAATGAGATAAGGTACGGTGGTAAAGAGATATAGGTATGGTGGAAATGGAAAAAAATACGGTGGTAGAAAGAAATAGGTATGGTGGAAATGAGATAAGGTACTATGGTAAAGTGAAATAGGTATATTGGAAATTAGACAAGGTACTGTGGTAAAGAGGAATAGGTATGGTGGAAATGAGATAAGGTACGGTGGTAAAGAGAAATAGGTATGGTGGAAATGGAAGAGGTACACTATATTTAATCTTAGTGGACATAATTAAGAACTAAATTAATGTTTTTGGAAAGGCTTCGTCTGGGATATTTGAGCCTGAGTGGGAGGTGTTTGTTTCAAGACTCTCACTCCCACCCCAAACAAATTGGGTAGTTGGGGAAAAGGGAGTAGCCCGAAAAAAGTGAAATATGCCAAACGTATGAATTTCATGTGTTGTGATAAAAAAAATCACTGCCTTGATAAGGCTGCAATGATGAAGAAAATTAAAATCCACACAGTATGACAGTTGAGAGAGCATCATGAAAGAGTTACACTCGCAAAGATCCACACAGTGTGACAGTTGAGAGAGCATCATGAAAGGGTCACACTCGCAAAGATTCACACACTGCGACAGTTAGGAGAGCATCACGGAAGGGTCACACTCGTAAGGATCCACACAGTGTGACAGTTGAGAGAGCATCACGGAAGGGTCACACTCGCAAAGATCCACACAGTGTGACAGTTGAGAGAGCATCATAGAAGGGTCACACTCGCAAAGATCCACTCAGTGTGACAGTTGAGAAAGCTTCATGGAAGGGTCACACACGCAAAGATCCACACAGTGTAACAGTTGAGAGAGCATCATGGGAGGGTCACACTCGCAAAGATCCACACAGTGTGACAGTTGAGAGAGCATCATGGGAGGGTCACACTCGCAAAGATCCACACAGTGTGACAGTTGAGAGCATCATGGTAGGGTCACACTCGCAAAGATCCACACAGTGTGACAGTTGAGAGAGCATCATTGAAGGGTCGCACTCGCAAAGATCCACACAGTGTGACAGTTGAGAGAGCATCACGGAAGGGTCACACTCGCAAATATCCACAGTGTGACAGTTGAGAGAGCATCTTGGCCCTTGCTTGCGAATATATATCGGGAAGGTTTCATGTATTGAACATTTGAACTTATCTGAAATATGTATATTTATTGTATTTTTTTAGATGGCTGTATTGGGGTATACTAGGTCACTAACTGTTGCTCATTATATATTTTTAATCGTTGCTGATAGGAATATTGTTATAACATTCCTGGAGGGGTGGGGTGTATAATGAGCAACAGTTAGTAACCAAGTATACCCCAATAAAGTCAGCTAAAAAAATACAATGAGCATTATTTATTCACATTAATTAAAATGTTCATCACATAAAACCTTCACAAAAAATATTCGAAAGCATTGGCAAAAAGCCCCCTGCCCGTCAGCCACATTCCACCCCTTTGCGTCGCCCGCCTGACTCCGGCCAACCCCCTCTCCACCGCTAATTAAGCGCTACCTCACAACAGTTGCGTGATGATACGCTTTTCCAAATCGACAGAAAATGGCCCTCGTTGCACTGACCAAGACAACAGGCCTCCCTCTATGGGGGACGCCCTCCTTATGCTGCCCGCGAGAGGTCTCCCGTAACTGTACATGGCTGCCACCACTACGGTGCTGACCAGCGAAATTATTCACCTTGCATACGTAGACGCAAAATTGAGAAAACAAGTCAATGGTCCTGGTGTTGATGCTT
This sequence comes from Gammarus roeselii, assembly GCA_016164225.1. Lineage (NCBI taxonomy): Eukaryota > Metazoa > Arthropoda > Malacostraca > Amphipoda > Gammaridae > Gammarus > Gammarus roeselii. The sequence goes on along the minus strand of SDVV010002297.1, from coordinate 7,991 downwards.
CCAGTTTAGGATCTAGGAGAGAAAACGTAGGGGAAGCACAGAAGACACAAGAAAAGCTGGCGAGTCACCTATATTGCCCATGGAATCGATACCTTCGATAAGAGGCAACCAACCCAGAGGTGATGGAAGAAACATTCGATCGAAAACCATCAAACAAAACGAGTTGAAAAGAAGTGTTCCCTCTTGAATTTACAATGCATTCAAAACACCAGGCAATATGGCATAATAGAGTCGATCCAGACCATTCATTCACTCTTCATTGACAAGACTGAGACGCTCCTAAATAAAAGCAATTCATTAGCCAAGCCGTAAATTTCAAATTCTCCTTTCTTCAGAAGTGATCACGGTGGTAGGAAATGTGGTGGTGTTGCAGCCTATGCCAAAGACGGTCCTGGAAACTGAGCAGAAATGCTATTTTTCAAGGATTGTTGCGAGTGTCTCGCTGTTAACATTTCAAAGCTGAATACCATAATAATCATCGTGTACACACCACCATGATAGGCGTACATCTTGGAAATCACTTTAAATTTTGCAGACGTGCATGACAAACATTGATCAGGTTAAATTTAAATACTTGCCGTGTCGACTTCACTTTTCATTTATCAGATGGTTAAATGACGTTCAAGCGGCGGCACCTGGAGGCTATATTATTGGCCCTGGTAATACCGCAGCAGCAACAATTCAAGCGATCACAACAATTACAATTGACAGATAAATGAACACAAAAAATTGAAAAGCCAACACGGAGAAAAAATATTTGGGATGTAGTGTTGTTAAATTGAAACGAATCTGCGCTATCGGATCATAATGTAATTGAAATGAGTCTAGATGGTGTGATATTGAGAAGAAACACGGAAAACATCATTTCTTTCTAGAACATGACTTTCCGACAATTGAACTTCTTTAGCGCAGAAATAAATTGGGTAATTATAAAAAAAAAGAGTTCATGAAAAAGTGAGGAATTAAATAGGAGGGACTAAGCAAATGAGTTAATCCTTCCAGACGCAGAAAAAAAGCGGTTGTTTCTATTGAGAAGTGAATAAAAGGTTCACACGACCAACAGAGAAGAGAACCTGAAAAGAAAGCTGTTAAAAAATTACTGAAGTTCATCGTTTTTTCGTGCTTATCCAACCAAATTATCTATCTCCAAAACCTACATTGACTCCTTAATTGATTAATCTGGTCAAATGGTTAATGAGAACGAGCCAATGAGCAAATAGTTGCAGGAAAACTACGAACTATTATTTCGTATCTCAAAGATTACTAAGCCAAACCAGAGATCGCCTCGGAAATATCATTAACGAATCTTAACATTGACATCTCTGAAACTGTAGAAGCTATTGTGACATAGGAAGCAATAGCGCATCCGTGCCGGACGACATCCCAGCTATTCTATAGAAGCAATGCAAGCAGGTACTGCCAAGACTAATATAAATGTTGTGGCAGAAGTCTTTGGACACCTCAGATATCCCACAAAGCATGAAACATGTAGTTCTTCCTTCTCGTCAAAAGAGGTAGCCTCACAAGCCCATCAAGTTATAGACCAATTCTTTGACACCACACGTAGTCAAAATATTCTAAAGAGTAATGAAAGGACGTAACATAAATTTTATTTGGAAATATAAATGATTCAACTACAAGCAACATGGGTTCAGAAGTAAGAGGAGCAGGTTGACCCAACTACTGAAACACTATGATGAAATAATCAATGCATCACGTGATAGATCAAACGGGGATGTGATTTATCTCGCTTTTTCCAAGGCCTTTGACAAAATAGATCCCAGTATACTGTCATCAAAACTGCACAACGCAGGTATACAAGGAACTGTTTATAAATGAAACAAAACTTTTCTTAGAGGCAGAAGTCATAGTGCGGCAGTGAAAAGTGAAACATTTGCACCAGTGGAAGGCCTTAGTGGGGTCCCACAAGGAACTGTGCTTGGCCCCCTGTTTTTCTTGACAATAGCTAATGCTAATGAAAGGATTGGCATAATGTTGCTTCAACGCGCCAAAACGGACGGGCGGCGAATTGCTGCAAACAATAGCATTCAACAGTTTCACGTGCCGAGCAACTAAGTTATTCAATCAATGGGCGCTGGAGATACGTGAGATCAATTAATAGTCAGCCGCAATGGTGAGCCAAAGCAAACGTTTTGAAGTTCAAAAATCGATGGGACAAGTATTTCAACAGTGTTACTGATCCACTATTTGTGGGTACAACTGTCTACTCAAACGGGACGCCGAGCCTGGATCAGGCTGGCGGATGTGGCCACAACCTGCAAATGCTGATGTCACAGCACGAGTCGAGCTGTACCCAATAAAGTATTCGCCACACTTGAATGTTGACGATACACTAACTTCAAGATTGTACTTAAAAACAGCTTTTTAACGGTGTATTCCTTGAGATGATAGCTAAAAAACTGAAGGGGGAGTGACTAAAAAAACGAAACAGTGATAGAAAGAAATAGAACGAATTAAAAAATTAACAATCAATATTATTTTCATTATATCGTAGTACTTCACAATTGCTTTCAAATGACGCATTGTAAGCCACGGCAACCCAAGACCTGTCAAACAGAGATCATTTTTACGAATAGGGAATTTTCAGAAAATCGCCTTCCTCCCCACAGCGGAGTCAGGTGGCAGCTACGCTGTGAGCAGCTACAAACGCAAAAAATCTCCAATTATCAAGAATACTAACACACAATAGGAGCAATTAGTGGGTCGATTAACTGAATAGAGGTCGAAAAATGCATTGATAGAATGATCCTCTTCAGGCGCACCCAAGATTTAGTTAAGACAAGATTTTGTGAGCAGGTCACAATCATACTCTTGCGTGTAGCTTACAATCGTGCAACACTCGGGCTACTGCGCTCGGCTCCAGCCATGCTTCTGTGCGCAGAATCCAGCTACTGAGAGCATTTATCCGTCGTGCTACTACTGTGCGCAGCTCACAAACCTACTACTGTGCACAGCTCGCAATCATGCTCCTGTGCACAGCTCGCAATCATGCTCCTGTGCGCAGCTCGCAATCAAGCTACTGTCCGCAGCTCGTAATCAAGCTACTGTGCGCAGCTCACAATCAAGCTACTGTGCGCAGCTCACAAACCTACTACTGTGCGCAGCTCGCAATCATGCTCCTGTGCGCAGCTCGCAATCAAGCTACTGTGCGCAGCTCGCAATCATGCTACTGTGCGCAGCTCGCAATCATGCAACTGTGCGCAGCTCGCAATCAAGCTACTGTGCGCAGCTCGCAATCATGCAACTGTGCGCAGCTCGCAATCATGCAACTGTGCGCAGCTCGCAATCATGCTACTGTGCGCAGCTCGCAATCATGCTCCTGTGCGCAGCTCGCAATCAAGCTACTGTGCGCAACTCACAACCATTCTAGCGTCCGCAACTCACAATAACTCACAATCATGCTACACACGCGCTTGCTACAGTGCGAAGCTCACAATCATGCGAGTATGTCTCACAGTCATGCAAGTGTGCATCTCACAATCATGCAAGTGTGCAGCTCACAATCATGCAAGTATGCAGCTCACAATCATGCGAATGTGCATCTCACAATCATGCGAGTGTGTAGCTAACAATCATGCGAGTGTGCAGCTCACAATCGTGCGTGTGTGCAGCTCACAATCATGCGAGTGTGCAGCTCACAATCATGCTATGTGCGCAGCGCTCTGGTGTTGCCGCACTCATCAAATATTGGTATGTCCCATCGCACATTCATTGTATATTGTGTAATTTGAACTTACTTCAATTACTCTTCGTTTGTGACATGTTCCGGAAAAAAAACTGTTTATACTCGAGTTCGTCATGAAATTGAACTGCACCCTACCGCTCGTTCACTCACTGTCCCATACATGCAGTTACACGTTAAGATGAGCTCTACAGTATGAACAACTCTGATTTGATGGTTTTAGCTTATCATTACAGCTCCGTATTATAGATTGTGTATATTATGTATGTATAGTTGGTACGCAAACGGTATGGTACTTTAGCTCTACAAAAAGCAAAAGTACCATACAGTTTACGTATGCATAACGAATTTTAGCCATCATTATTTATTACGAAGCGCTCAGAAGAACGAAACAGTGAAAGGTGGGGGGGGGGGGAAGAGGAGGAGGAGGAAGTGCGACTTTCTTATTCCATGTGCGGGCCCGCAGCTTGCAGGCGGCGGTGATCAGGTTACAGCAAGCCTGTAGCAACCGACGGCAGCTCACGTCCCAAGTAGGGCAGAGCTGCATATCAACCAACCCCCACAACACCAGTACGTCATCAAAACTCGTAACCAGGAGAACCCTTTGGTAAAGCACACTGTAGAATAAACATCGTATTCTAATTAAGAAGGCCATAAATCTAAATAGAGGTAATGATGTCCCTCTCTGAAAGTTACTAGAATCTGCTTATATTAAACAGCGGCCTGGCTCAGTCAGTCAGCCGCCCTGCCCATCAGGAGCTCAGTTCGGCTTCAGACTTCGACGCTGTAGTGTCATTGCTATCACTTTTTAGTGCATCTACTCGCAGCAACGAGTTCCAACACTCTATATGGCTTGAGTTATTGTAGAAAGGGGCGCATACAAGCACATATCAGTCATCAACAACATCTGTTGTTTTTGTTCTAAACACTGAACAATGTTCAAGAACATACCAAAAAGAAGCATTCCGCAGTGCGCACAGTGTCGGCGCTGCAGTGGCTGCAGATCCATGACATCGAATTCCAGAGGAATCGTGAACAAGCGCTACTCATGACAATTCCAGCAGCAAATGTCAGTTGAGCGTTGCCATGACACTGTGTTCCAAAGACGTCATGACCAACAACTACCAGTGACAGCCCCGGGGCACCAGGGGCCAATCAAGCGCTGCCATGACACTGTGTTCCAGAGACGTCATGGCCAACAGGTACCAGTGACAACTCCGGAGCACCAGGTGCCAATCAAGCGTTGACATGACACCGTGTTTCTGAGGTGCCAAGGAAGTATTTTCAAGAGCCTCCTGCCACATGATCCTACATGTACGGTAGTGGCAGTTGTGTGATATGGATGATGCCTGTCAGTGGTGTAGTTGGAAAGAACCACAAAGTAGTGGGAAAAAGTACAGGTAGTAGGATTAGAGCGAATAGACACAACCCACGTAGGTGAAGCGGTAGTAACAACAACTCTGAATCTAATGTTCAAACAAGAGCCTTGCGGAGGACCTAAACTGCAGAGGACACTGTAGTTACACTGACGGTGGTCACTTTACTTGTTACACCTTTGAGCGCACACATGCACGCAAACCTCAGGAAGGACACAGCAACCCTTGCCTTCCTCTCAATGGTAGCCTAGCTACAAGGCTTCCTGTAGCTAAATAACAAGCCTTCCTCTCAATGGTAGCCTAGCTACAAGACTTCATGTAGCTAAATAACAAGCCTTCCTCTCAATGGTAGCCTAGCTACAAGACTTCATGTAGCTAAATAACAAGCCTTCCTCTCAATGGTAGCCAAGCTACTAGACTTCATGTAGCTAAATAACAAGCCTTCCTCTCAATGGTAGCCAAGCTACAAGGCTTCCTGTAGCTAAATAACAAGCCTTCCTCACAATGGAAGCCTAGCTAAAAGGCTTCCTGTAGCTAGATAACAAGCCTTCCTCTCAATGGAAGCCTAGCTAAAAGGTTTCTTGTAGCTAAATAACAAGCCTTCCTCTCAATAATAGCCTAGCTAAAAGGCTTCTTGTAGCTAAATAACAAGCCTTCCTCTCAATGGTAGCCTAGCTACAAGGCTTCCTGTAGCTAAATAACAAGCCTTCATTCCTCTCAATGGAAGCCTAGCTACAAGGCTTCCTGTAGCTAAATAACAAGCCTTCCTTTCAATGGTAGCCTAGCTACACGACTTCCTGTAGCTAGATAACAAGCCTTCCTCTCCATGGTAGCCTAGCTACAAGACTTCCTGTAGCTAGATAACAAGCCTTCCTTTCAATGGTAGCCTAGCTACAAGACTTTCTGTAGCAAAAATAACAAGCCTTCCTCTCAATGGTAGCCTAGCTACACGACTTCCTGTAGCTAGACAACAAGCCTTCCTCTCAATGGTAGCCTAGCTACACGACTTCCTGCAACTTAATAGCACTATCATCGTCAAGCAGACTATTAGTATAGCAATGTAAATTAACGCTGTCGGAGCCCTGTGATGATTGCAGGCCGTGTTGAGCAACGTACTGGGCAAGTGTGCACACGATCCTTTTTATAATACATTGAATAAAAATTATCCTTTTTAAATCAGCCCGAGGATTAGGAAGATGTCAATATATACACACCCGAGCCAACACTGGCGACAGAGCTGTTTCAGCTGGAATGTTGGGCAGATGGCCCCTAAGAGTGACGAGGAGTTCAAGGAAATTGCTGATGCACCAAACAATTATTATCACTGCAAAGAAATGAAGGAGAATGCCGAGGCAAGTGTTCTACACACAATGGTGTTCTTCAGAACAAGTTAAGGCGCGTACAACGTTCCAGTTAATAAAGTAGTGTTTGAAGAAATAGTCAGTCCTGGCCTTACACATACGCCTGCCACAACCTATCCTGTATAAATAAGGTGAATAAAAATATATCTCAAGTGTTCCAGTGCTTATTTAAATCCTCCACCCTTATTCCGATAACAACATATAATGAAGCCTGTCAACGATTGCATAGTCAATCAAAAATCCCCGTAATGTATAGCGGCTTCTAAATAGCAACTATAAAAAGAAGACATTTAGTTATATTGACTATTATTGCTTGCGTGTCAAGTTTTCTTTAAATAAATATCTGTTTATTACAATGACATTTGATCCTTTCTAGCCTCCCCACAGTCAGAGCAATCACAAGCTTTTGCTACCATGAGAGTCGTCGAGTTGGCCGATTGATCCCAGCTGGCCTCCAATGATACGCTACCGAGTGGTAAAATCTCGCTTGAATTATGCATTGAAGCTCCATAGCTTAGACTACCACACAGCTGGCCAATGCATAATACCGTTGGCTGCTAATGCATATAAGCGGCCTAAACAAGGCTGAGTGCAGGATAGTGGGAGGAAAGGGGGGGGGATGGTGCCCCATCACCACACTGATGGGACGCGCGATGGGGACTGATGTGCAGCAGACAGGATACACGATGTGGTCGTGACAGCAAGGCAGCTGCATCAGTATACCCGTCTCACTCCTGCCTTGTATTACAGGTGTGAGGGAGGGATATGATGACCAATATCCGATCAATGCTAGCGAATTGAAACTGAGCGAAGGTAAATACTGTGCTCTATTCAGGTTAATACTAGGAAACAATCGAAAAGATAACCAAGAAAGTGGAAATAAGTACAGAACAATCAGATGACATGTCTCAATACACGAATGAAAGTTAGAACAAACACGTAATTTAACAAACGACACAATTAATACACGAGTTAGTACGCGAACTCTTTAAATCAGACAGTCCATGTGAAATTCATTTCGGTCGGTCAATGTACAGTAGAGTAAGAAAATTCGTTTATGGTTAGGTTGTCTACTACCGAAAAAATAAATCCGACTTTTCCCCACGTGGAATTTAGTTTCATAGTTATTTTTTACAGTATCATATCTGGACAAAGCTTCCCATTGCATAATCTAAATTTAATTTTCGATGAGTTCAAACATCGAGCAGAAAATCATCTTCAAAGAATTTCTTCAATCATCAATCATAAAGGAATTTGATTTCGATCCTGTACTATGATCGCAGTGTCAAGAACATTGATCGGCTACAACAGCAGAAGCAGCCCCTGGAATGACGGTGCACACCCAACATGCTGCAACAGCAGAAGCAGCTCCTGGAATGACGGTGCACACAGAACATGCTGCAACAGCAGAAGCAGCTCCTGGAATGACGGTGCACACCCAACATGCTGCAACAGCAGAAGCAGCTCCTGGAATGACGGTGCACACCCAACATGCTGCAACAGCAGAAGCAGCTCCTGGAATGACGGTGCACACAGAACATGCTGCAACAG
>SDVV010002296.1:0-23345 GCA_016164225.1 Gammarus roeselii | reverse complement strand
TTTTTCGACTAAAACACGTTAGGCAAAAAAACTTCAATGGTCTTCTTTATAGATCAAAGTGATTATTAGAAGTTATTCAAATAAAATTTTATTTAATCATACTCACAAAGCCAGCGTTACTTTCTTCATAAATATCTCTGCTCTCCATTGCTCATATGGCCCTGATACACGCTATTGAAGTAAGCACCCAGCACAGTCGGTGTGTTTAGGGATCACTTGATAAAGACCTACCCAATACAGTCCAATGTGATTCCGCGTCATTATGACTTCTCGTATTTTGTGCGTGTACTGATTCATCCTTTGACAGCCAAGCATGAGCATGATCATGGCAATTGGTCAGACGAGGGCAGCTGGTCATTCATCCTTTGACAGCCAAGCATGAGCATGATCATGGCAATTGGTCAGACGAGGGCAGCTGGTCATTCATCCTTTGACAGCCAAGCATGAGCATGATCATGGCAATTGGTCAGACGAGGGCAGCTGGTCATTCATCCTTTGACAGCCAAGCATGAGCATGATCATGGCAATTGGTCAGACGAGGGCAGCTGGTCATTCATCCTTTGACAGCCAAGCATGAGCATGATCATGGCAATTGGTCAGACGAGGGCAGCTGGTCATTCATCCTTTGACAGCCAAGCATGAGCATGATCATGGCAATTGGTCAGACGAGGGCAGCTGGTCATTCATCCTTTGACAGCCAAGCATGAGCATGATCATGGCAATTGGTCAGACGAGGGCAGCTGGTCATTCATCCTTTGACAGCCAAGCATGAGCATGATCATGGCAATTGGTCAGACGAGGGCAGCTTTTAACAAGTGCCGTAAATTGGCCTGCAAGTCATGTTTCAATACATATGGCAGGCTAAACAAGCATGGCTCCATATTATACAGTATACACTAGGTAATAAAGAAAGAAATGTTTTTTTTTTGGCCAAGTATCACTTCTCCTCTAAAGAGGGATAAGGTCACGCCCCAGAATTAATCCGCCATGATTGCTATCATGATTGCTATCTGCCCTTTTATGCAACAATAAACCAGTGGCTTCATTGTTTCAAATTCATGAGCTATAAAAATTGTTTCACAAATCATCACCTACAAAACGAGTTAGGTTTGATAGCATACAAGAACGTATAGATCAGTTAACATGCGCTAGGTTTGAAGGCAACAACGTATAGGTCAGTTAACATGCGCTAGGTTTGAAGGCAACAATGTATAGGTCAGTTAACATGCGCTAGGTTTGAAGGCAACAATGCATAGGTCAGTTAACATGCGCTAGGTTTGAAGGCAACAACGTATAGGTCAGTTAACATGCGCTAGGTTTGAAGGCAACAACGTATAGGTCAGTTAACATGCGCTAGGTTTGAAGGCAAGAACGTATAGATCAGTCAACATGCGCTAGGTTTGAAGGCAAGAACGTATGGGTTAGTTAATATGCGCTAGGTTTGAACGCAACAACGTATAGGTCAGTTAACATGCGCTAGGTTTGAAGGCAACAACGTAGGGTCGCTATCCCTGGCGCTAAATTCTTTTCTCTTTATAGCTAACGCCGTCTCTGCCACTGCCTTATCAGCCACAAGTCGTTCTGACTACCTACCTACGGTACCATTAATTAACAGCGAACATTCATAGCGTTCCTCAGTCACACCAGCCACTGTCATATCTGCCAGTGACATTCTGCCTAAATTCTGTTACAGCCCACGTCAGAATCAACGAGGCGTACCACATTACTGGTAATCACTTTAATAAAACTTTTCCTACCCAACCTAACCTAACCTAGGTTACGTGTTTCTAACCCGCGGGGCAAAGGTACGTATTTTTATCCCGCGGGGCAAACATACGTATTTTTCTAGGGTACGTAATGCCGCTTTAAGCGTTTTTTTATTGAAGTTCCATTAAAGTGATAACCAGTAGGTTGGTACGCCTGTTTAGGTGTGAAGACAGTGGCAGATTTTGAAGTGGCGGAAAATGCGTGTGGGCTGTAACATCGTTTAGGTCGAAAGCACGTGTGATGAAAGATTTTTAGCGGTTATGACAGTGTCCGGCCATGGCAGTAAGGTGAAGTGAAGTGACGATAGTGCGCGTGTGCGGAAATAAATTTAACGCAAACGCTGGGCTCTCACAACGTATAGGTCAGTTAACATGCGCTAGGTTTGAAGGCAACAACGTATAGGTCAAATAACATGCGCTAGGTTTGAAGGCAACAACGTATAGGTCAGTTAAAATCTGAAATTATTTGCTTCATTGTCAGGTAGTGAACAAGATTCACTTTGGTTGGAGAAAGATAGTTATTAATTCTTGACACCACGTCTCGCAAATCAGGGCACGATCAATGTGTGTGGACAGGCCATCAGGGCACGATCAATGTGTGTGGACAGGCCATCAGGGCACGATCAATGTGTGTGGACAGACCATCAGGGCACGATCAATGTGTGTGGACAGGCCATCAGGGCACGATCAATGTGTGTGGACAGGCCATCAGGGCACGATCAATGTGTGTGGACAGGCCATCAGGGCACGATCAATGTGTGTGGACAGGCCATCAGGGCACGATCAATTTGTGTTTACAGGCGTTCTTGACTGTTGATGAAATCTATATGTCTTGGTTACTTTGTTCTACGAATATTACAAGTTTACATCATGAAAATGGCATGTAATTGATTGAAGTAAGGTCTACTTTGATAAAATAATATAATACATATGAATATATATATATATGCCTATGTTCCCAAGTGATACTTATTAACAATACATACAGTCGGTACGAATAGGCCCTGAAAGGCTGTAAGCTAACAAGAAAAACAACCGCAATACTATTCCTACGATCCACGTGGGTACGTTTACCCACTGCCAGCTGAGGCTTTTGACCTGAGCTATCAGTGGCCGTCCAATGGGACCTCCTCTAACCCCAATTAGTGCATACTTGATACCTGCAACTCGAGGAATGGCAAACGCAGGAGAAACTTTGGAAGAGAGCCCCGGGACACGGTCCTTAGACGTGCACTGCTTTAGTGGATACTCTGGCTCAAAGGCCCGCATCGCTGGGCGCTTTTTGCCGCAAGACCGCCTCACGAAGAATGCGTGCAACGCGCGGTGATGATACTGGGGAGAACTTGCGACCTAATAAATTGGGGGCCAGTTTTCTTTTGGGGTAACTTTAAAAGAAGAAATCATCCAAACAATACAAAATTAACATAAAATGAGCAGCGAAGATATGTAAAAGTAAATTATATTGAAGTTAAAACATGTAGACGTATAATTAACGAACAAACATTGAAATGCTCTTTTCAGATAACATTAGTTGCATTTCTCTTGAAGCAGCCGCGCCGCAGTGGAAACTGGTTTCAAAGGAGATATCTAAGTATTGGATGCAACAAATAAGAACAAAAAATATCAGAGGAATCCAACACCTTGACGTCACGGCTATTTCCAATGCCTCTGGCAGTCAAGCGACTGCATGGCTTGGGAACAAGTTTATGGTTAATTCCAATGTCTCTGGCAGTCAAGTGACTGCATGACTTGTGGACAAGTTTATGGCTATTTCCAATGTCTCTGGCAGTCAAGCGACTGCATGGCTTGGGAACAAGTTTATGGTTAATTCCAATGTCTCTGGCAGTCAAGTGACTGCATGGCTTGTGGACAAGTTTATGGCTATTTCCAACGTCTCTGGCAGTCAAATGACTGCATGGCTTGTGGACAAGTTTATGGCTAATTCCAATGTCTCTGGCAGTCAAGTGACTGCATGGCTTGTGGACAAGTTTATGGCTATTTCCAATGCCTCTGACAGGACTGCATGGCTTGTGGACAAGTTTATGGCTAATTCCAATGCCTCTGACAGTCAAGTGACTGCATGGCTTGTGGACAAGTTTATGGGTAATTCCAATGCCTCTGGCAGTCAATTGACTGCATGGCTTGGGAACAAGTTTATGGCTAATTCCAATGCCTCTAGCAGTCAAGTGACTGCATGGCTTGTGGACAAGTTTATGGCTAATTTCAATGCCTCTGGCAGTCAAGTGACTGCATGGCTTGTGGACAAGTTCATGGCTAACTCCAATACCTTTGGCAGTCAAGTGACTGCAAGGCTTGTGGACAAATTTATGGCTAATTCCAATGCCTCTGGCAGTCAAGTGACTGCATGGCTCGTGGACAAGTTTATGGCTAATTCCAATGCCTCTGACAGTCAAGTGACTGCATGACTTGCGGACAAGTTTATGGCTAATTCCGATACCCCAGGAGGTGAATTAGACATCGGCCATGACGAAGAACGATTATGTCTGCAAGCCACGCCAGCGCTCCACAAACCTGTCCAATTTATGTTTGTTATGTCAGGACAGCTGCAAAACTGTTACAGATGCGATTTACATGAAAGAGGAAAATTGCACGATACCTTTCACATGATGCATGCATTGCAAGATACCTTTCAAATGGTGTATGCATTGCACGATACCTTTCAAATGATGTGTGCATTGCACGATACCTTTCAAATGATGTATCCATTGCACGATACCTTTCAAATGATGTGTGCATTGCACGATACCTTTCAAATGATGTGTGCATTGCACGATACCTTTCAAATGATGTGTGCATTGCACGATACCTTTCAAATGATGTGTGCATTGCACAATACTTTTCAAATGATGTGTGCATTGCACGTTACCTTTCAAATGATGTATGCATTGCACGATACCTTTCAAATGATGTATGCATTGCACGATACCTTTTAAATTATGTGTGCATTGCACGACACCTTTCAAATGATGTGTGCATTGCACGATACCTTTCAGATGATGTATGCATTGCACGATACCTTTCAAATGATGTAACCATAAAATCGATCCGAACAAATCAAATCACATCTTTGGAACCATAAAATCGATCCAAACAAAATCAAAATACTTCTCTGTAACCCCAAAATAGATTTGAACAAATCAAATCACATCTTTGGAACCATGAAATCGATCCGAACAAATCGAATCACATCTTTGGAACCATAAAATCGATCCGAAGAAATCAAATCACATCTTTTGAACCATAAAATCGATCCGAACAAATCAAGTTACGTCTCTGTAACCGCAAAATCGATTTGAACAAATCAAATCACATCTTTGGAACCATGAAATCGATCCGAACAAATCGAATCACATCTTTGGAACCATAAAATCGATCCGAACAAATCAAATCACATCTTTGGAACCATAAAATCGATCCGAACAATCAAGTTACGTCTCTGTAACCATGAAATCGACTCGATCAAGTCAACCAAAAAGCCCCGAGTTGGTTTGTTCCAATGAAACGCTTTCCTTACTTTGGCTCCACCTGAACCTGCGCCGTGATGGCATATGTCGCCCGAGCACACGGCATGAGAACACATGCACGGCCGACGAAGCTGCGTAACTACCCACGACACATGCTTTAGACGTAACAGAGAATGATGACCCGCGGATGCTGACACTCATTCCAAGGAATGAGACTCCGACACAACTGACAAGAACAACACTAGCAATGACATAACCAACAAGTCATCACAAGTTACGCTACAAAGAGCAGTTTGAAAATAGTTTCAGGTGCAGTGCGCTGATCTCAGGCTCCAACCAAGGCACAATTAGGCCCAAGCATTGCAGTTAGCAGCGCTCAGACAACGCAAGCCAAGGCAAGGTTATTAGCAGACTCGTTCTTGACACACACTGAGCGGGCGCAGGACGAGGGCTGTAATGGCGCACACCAAGCACCTCCTGACAAATTAAAGTAACTAACTACGTGTCTCAGGTAATGTGTCCGAGTTAAACGGAGTACAGTGGGACAAAATTACCTGGCAATGAAGTTATTTGCGGTACTTGTTCATCTTTGCTCTTGAGTCCTTAGGTTGGCAAAATTTTACAAAGCTATGCGGTGAGGAATGAAAGCTTGAGTGGGGTGACTCGACCTAAACACGGAGCTCCAAATTAGGAACGGTAACTTAGTATGGACAAGAAGAGCTCTCCTCTGCAGAAGGCTTTAAGAAACATTTGAAATAAGTAAAGCTATTGCTTAATGCGGCACGAACGACGGGGGAGAAATGCGCTCACGTAACGATGACATCGCACCAATGGTGCCAACCAATCCACGAAATGATAAGTCCAGCAATGATACCCTACAGCGAGTTCTAGATAAGAGGAACAGCATAACGGGCGTCCTGAGTGCATGGCGAGCATGCGCGGTCACTCAACCATGCGCGGCGGCATCTGACGCGCGGCCAAGCGCAGCAACACGAGCATGCCCGGCAGACGGGCGGACGGACAGATGTCCGCCCGTGACCGTGTCTCGGCCAAAGGGCCACAACGGGTTTAGCAGGTACAGTTAGTCGTTAAATGCTCAAGAACTTATTTCAGTTTAGTATAGGATGTTTCATGAGGACTCCGAGGCGTACCAAAACCCTTTGAGTATCCATATGCAGTGTTCAATACTCCCTTCTATGTGGTTACAGTATCCATATGCAGTGTTCAATACTCCCTTCTATGGGGTTACAACATCCATATACAGTGTTCAATACTCCCTTCTATGGGGTTACAGCATCCATATGCAGTGTTCAATACTCCCTTCTATGGGGTTACAGCATCCATATGCAGTGTTCAATACTCCCTTCTGTGGGGTTACAGCATCCATATGCAGTGTTCAATACTCCCTTCTATGTGGTTACAGCATCCATATGCAGTGTTCAATACTCCCTCCTATGGGGTTACAGCATCCATATGCAGTGTTCAATACTCCCTTCTATGGGGTTACAGCATCCATATACAGTGTTCAATACTCCCCTCTATGTGGCTACATCATCCATATGCAGTGTTCAATACTCCCTTCTATGGGGTTACAGCATCCATAGGCAGTGTTCAATAGTCCCTTCTATGGGGTTACAGCATCCATATGCAGTGTTCAATACTCCCTTCTATGTGGTCACAACATCCATATGCAGTGTTCAATACTCCCTTCTATGTGGTTACAGCATCCATATGCAGTGTTCAATACTCCCTTCTATGGTGTTACAGCATCCATATGCAGTGTTCAACACTACCTTCTATGGGGTTACAACATCCATATGCAGTGTTCAACACTCCCTTCTATGGGGTTACAGCATCCATATGCAGTGTTCAACACTACCTTCTATGGGGTTACAGCATCCATATGCAGTGTTCAACACTCCCTTCTATGGGGTTAGTTCTGCGTAATTAGCTGATAAAACTGACCATGAATTTGTTGACTTGTTCAAGTAGGGCAATTAGAGCAGGAGTTTGGATTTGAAAGAAATCATTGAGCTTTCACGCCCCTCGGAGCAAGATTCTGCTTAGAACACCCATAGCTGTAGAACAGTTGGTGATGTGTAGACGATATCCTTTGGGTTCTACTAATTAAGAAAAGAAAATTGAGTCGCATGTTCATAGTTTTTAAGCAGCCTATATGCGCGTGGTTTCAAAGGCAATAGGCAGTACAGAAACACTATCGTTACAAATTCGAGAGTACTAGTCTCACTCATTAGTTGTAGCAAATCCATCCTGCATTTCAGTGCTAATAATGTTACGGAGGTCGACAAACTTCGTTTAAAGCAAATATACAAGTAAGTTGGTCATAGTGACGGGCATCACCAAAAGGAACTAATATTGTTACAAGATGAAGACGACAAGTACCACAATGGGGATGCCTCGACCAATGATGACCACTAACGGGGCCAAAAAGACTGGAGGGAATGGAAGCGAATACTCACGAAGGAATCATTCCTCGAAATATAAGTACCAATATATTATAAAATGACTAGATCGTAAAATAGGTGTAATTTCAATTCAACACGCATAGCTTATTATTACACGGTTTGGTTGGCGCCTCTCTACATCCGTGACGTTCAATTCTGCATAATACGCAGTCACTGTTCTCTGTGTATATTCAAGCTGACATAACTGAAGTCTCACATGCGCGCGGACTGGAGCATCCCCTTTGTCCTCAGTCGAGTCATACACTACGCGGTCCTCTTAAAAACAGTACGCATACCCCGCTTCCCCTTACGGTACCCCGTGCCCCAAAGTGGGGCACTAGGCCGGCAGCTGGCACGCAGGGTCAGCTGCCGTGTGCTTGCGGCTGAAACGTCTGGGTCACTCGGTGCGCAGGGGATGAGATACCTTCACACTTACCAGAACGGACACAGCTGTGACCGAGCAGCAAGAAAGGGTCGGGTCCATTCTGATAGACGCAAAGGTCTAGTCTACTGAACAACGTAAGGGGCTTTCCAGAGAGGCGCAAGGGGCTTTCCAGAGAGGCGCACGGGGCTTTCCAGAGAGGCGCACGGGGCTTTCCAGAGAGGCGCACGGGGCTTTCCAGAGAGGCGCACGGGGCTTTCCAGAGAGGCGCACGGGGCTTTCCATAGAGGCGCAGGGGGCTTTCCATAGAGGCGCAGGGGGCTACCCAGAGGCGCAGGGGGGCTTTCCAAAGAGGCGCAGGAAGCTCTCCTGAGAGGCGCAGGGGACTCTCCTGATAGGCGCAGAGGTCTCTCTTGATACACGAAAATACTATTTTGATATTCTGAGAACCTCCCTTGAGGGGCATAGAGTGTTGTCTCATGACAGGTTAAAGGAGATATCCCCCAACACGCGAAGACTGTATTGACGTACGATGTCATTTGCTCGACACACATGCTCCGTTTAATGGCACAGAAGCTCTATTGACAGCGATGTCATTTGCTCGACACAGAAGCTCTGTTCGACGGCACAGAAGCTCTATTGACGTACGATGTCATTTGCTCGACACAGAAGCTCTGTTCGACGGCACAGAAGCTCTATTGACATACGATTTCATTTGTTCGACACAGAAGCTCTGTTCGACGACACAGAAGCTCTATTGCCGTACGATGTCATTTGCTCGACACAGAAGCTCTATTGCCGTACGATGTCATTTGCTCTACACAGAAGCTCCGTTCGACGGCACAGAAGCTCTATTGACGTACGATGTCATTTGCTCGACACACAGGCTCCGTTTAACGGCATAGAAGCTCTATTGCCGTACGATGTCATTTGCTCGACACAGAAGCTCTGTTTGACGGCACAGAAGCTCTATTGACGTACGATGTCATTTGCTCGACACGAAAGCTTTATCGACGGGCGATACCATTCCTTCGTTGGCGCGGATGACTGGCTGGAAGTAACTATCAACCCCAGTTTAACGGGTGTCGTATCTACACTCCATCGAACAATTGTCCAACTAAGAAGTGTCTCAATAAGAGTACGATGATGAGTTTTTACCCGAGTTACTATAAGCCAAAAATTGAGGCCAAAGCGACGAAAAAGATGTTCAGACAACCCTAAACCAGTTCGGGGCGAAGGAAGCGACAGAGAGCGCGATTTGATGATTGGGTCGACGCGGACCTTTGCAAGCAAGAACGTGTAAACGGACCACGAGCTTCCTTGGTGGCAAAAAGGTAAAACAAGCTCCACAAACCGAGGCGAAGAAATCATAGCAACTGCGAAGAAAAACATGGACAACAATGCTAATCCTACGGAGTAACAAGGAAAATTGGTATAGGATAAAGGCCAGTAAACAAGAGCTGGTTAACGGAGATGTGAGAAATTTACCTTTTGAGTAAAATTGCTAGGCGATTTGATAGCTAGACCTCACGGAACAATGAGTGGCCCCAATAACAAATTGGACGCCAAGAGGGGACGAGGAAGCGTGAACCGCTCCACATCCAGGTGTCAGCCGACAGATGTGTTAGGTGCGATAAAATGTGATGAATTACAGGCTAAACGTTTGAAGATGTTACATTGCGGGAGAAAAAACAAACATCCTATTTAGAATTAATTATTAGCAAAATAAGGTAACACAGGTTGAACACAGCCTAAAGTGGTAAAAAAAATCCACCGACTCTTCCCGAAATGACACCTCAAATCATCTTCTAAGTGGCAAGAGCATATCACTGCAAATCACTAAAAGTTTAGGCAGCCATCGCATCATCGACGGCGGAAAATAATATTTACCACCTTGCGTGTCTGCCCTTGAACGCTAGGTTAGGAAGCGGCCGCGAGGACGCTGTTATAGCAAGCGGGGGCTGGTGTAGCACCGGTACTTCGTGGATAGCGCCCCACCACCGGGCTGAGGGGCAGAGTACAGCCATACCCCACAAAGGGCACACCGTCGGCATGCGGTCAGGCTTGTGACCACGGCACGGTGTCAGTGCCAACAGCAAGCATGGCAAGGATAGACATGATCGGAAGCACCACCAACGGTATCCAGAGCGGGGTGGGCAAGGAGCTATGACCACCGTTATCAATTATGGGCACAGAAAAACATTTACATAAACGTAAACAGAACAGGAAAAAATAATCGGAACACAGAAATATTTGAATTTTCTAATTCAATCGATTTTGCTATTGTTTATGGATACACGCACCGCGGCAATCGCCGTATGTCCGGGTCGCATTGGCAACGTTCTTGATGATGTTATCGCCATGCCTGGCTTAGGAGTGCATCAACGGCATAATTAGTCCGGCTTACTCCACTGCTGCAGGAAGCGAGATAGCCAGCCTCCTCAGATATTGTTGGTTCCATTTAGAGCAGCGAGCTTTTTGTCGTTCTGTAAGTAAACCGGTGTTAGGTGAAACTATCCTCTTATTCACGTTCATCTCGAAAGATTTAATGGCAGAAATACATACATCGGCTCTTAACGACATTTTGAGAACGGTAAACCCTCTCTGAGCAGGATATGAACGCCATTTTAGCCTTAGTAACAGTATTGATCTTTTTCATGTGCTCCACACCAGAGAAATATAATTCTCGCACTGACCACAACATCGCCAATCCATAAAAAGATCGATGTCAGATCCGGCTTTGGTCCAACAATATTTACTATACAATATCTAGAGCACAGTGTTCACAAAACACAGTGAACTGACTCGGTTAGTCTGCAGGTCGCTTGCAAGCGAGTGGCATTTAGTCGAGGAATAGACAAGAACAGTATCCTTAAGCGGCTGGCCGATTACACCTGCGTAACAAAGTCGTCTTTGCAATGCCACCGCACGGAGGCGAGTGGAGCAGAACATGGGGCAACACATGTAGAGGGCAGACGACGTTAGAGGCAGGAAGGAAGGACACGCGCCGGGGAGGATACTATTGGCGGGTAGGCTTGACATACCGTGGTCAAGTGAATGGACGAACAGCTGGTTAGTGAGCAGAGGTAACTTTTTCGACCATTCAATAGCCTAGCATTTACCAATCATGACAGTACAGATTTTTGCCACCGCGACCACACAACACTTACCCATTAGGATCAGACCATTTTGGACAATCACGTTGTCTTCCTCATTTCTAACCACAACAATTTTTTTTTCGGTAAATCCCTAGGTCAATAGATCGGTGATGTGAGTGCCGAGAGGAAATCACACACCCAAAGCAAGCGAGATGCAACGGTGCGTCCTATAAACGACATGTGCATGCTCTTTAACACAGCATACATGCCAGGATACCGTCTGCGAGCAAGCGAGATGCAACGGTGCGTCCTATCAACGACATATGCATGCTCTCCAACACAGCATACATGCCAGGGTACCGTCTGCGAATCTTACACTACTGTTAGCTACTGCCCTTGCAGCACTAGGAGAAAAGGTGGATATTAGACCACGATGACTTGGTAGCACCGATCATACTAAACTAAACAACACAACCTAACAAGGGCTTATTCAACTGAAGACTCCAAGAGGCCAGCCTGAAGAGAGGTCACGCACGACTGCGTGTCCTGACCGCCCTCCTTTACGATGAGCCGCCCCAGCTGTTTATGAGGGCCCGCAATAGAGGGAACAACATTAGCACGGCTATCACGTTTACGGCTGAATAATATACGCGGCAATTATAGCCCGGCTGTTATAGGCAGGTATTATGGTAGAAAATTAGTGTAGAGAATTAATTTACGGTGGCAAATTGCCCTCTGCAAAATGAGCGCGGTGAGAAGCGGCATAGGCTAGCACAACCACTTCACGGGTGCTGGAAGAAGAGAGTGGAGGCAAGGAAACGTGGGCGAGAGGACAAGTGTTCTAAGAAGAAGTGTAACGCTTCAACACCTCTATAGCAGCGGACACTTCATTTATAACATGAGAGATGAATTTACTATCGACACACTCTCGAATGAAAAATAGATAGGTATCAAGTTCGCGTTGAAGTCTCCCTCAGTAGGTAACCATATGTTTTATTCAAAAAAATACGCTCACTTGAAAAAAACACTGCTTGTCGAAATCAGAAAACTGCACGCGTGCGATGTGATCACCGCTAAAGATGCTTGACCGCTAGGCTCGACAACTATTGGACAACTCCAGAGCCAAGAGGTTGCGTCAGTTGGCCGTGTCGCCAGCTGTCTCGTTCGCTTGAAACAACTAATGGAGGGCCGCGCTTGAACACTGGCAACAAGACCATCAGATGGAAACGCAATAATTAGTCTGAGGCAGCTTTGTTCCTCCTGGTGACAGCACTAACAGGTGGCACATGTGAAACAGGCTGAACCTGTTGAAGTTTAAGCCCCCTATCACCTGAGCGTCTAAAGGTAGAGGGCGCGCCACAGCAGGAGCTCTGTAAGAGAAGTCACCAAAGCAGTTTCCTTCCTGACATCAGCCCTTTGGTGGTGACTCAATACAAAACATTTTAGTACTTGGAGAGATGCAAAAAATTTTAGTAATAGGAGATTTCGGGAGGGCAGGGTGACCTTTAACTGGACATTAAAACGGGTGAAAAAAACTAGAAAAATATCATGAAGTACTTGGGAAAAATATGAAGTATTATGGCACACCACATCAACATACATCATATGGCGTGTTATTCTACAACTAAACAAAATTTCCGAAGCAAAGATACTGTACTGCATAATGCCGAAATATTTTCCCATAAATTAACTGTTCCACCGGATTCTACAGGTACTTTAAAAACCATAATTTAACGAAAACTCTAAAACCACAAGCACACGTAATCGGGCCGGGGTCTCTCACATACACTAGGAAGGAGGTCAAACTTTGAAACTTTATACAACGGCGGGGACACCAATAGAAAAATATAAAATCAATTGGATGAAGAATTACAAAAAAGGACACCTCAAGCAATTATCATGTATAGAAATTTAGTGATAAGGCTTTCTGGTGCGCTGGAGTCGATGTCCTTCTGGCGCCGGATGTCAAACAAGCCACTAGTGCTGCTGCGTCGTCATTGTTTGTCTTCGGCTCAAGGAACACTCAAATTGTAGGGAAGGTCTAAGAACCTTTCAGATCGAAATACCATAGGAAGAAGATCCTCAGGAGATGGAGAAATCTATGGGTAGACAAGCTGAAAAATTATAATTTCATAACAATTCGATTTCAGCCAAGAAATAGTCCGTTGCCTGAGGGGGGGAGAGGTATTACAACAAAATAAGCAAACAATTAAGTCGAGTGTTGGAAATTCGACAGGCAAAATAATAAATAGTAATATCTCATAACCGACATTCCACCATCAACCCATATTATACACGTTTCAGCATAAGGATACTCACCGTTTGAAGAAGAAGACGCCGATGACACGTTTGACAATGTAGCCGTCAGAGGGAGAAGACCATTAAGGACTTCTATAGGGTATTTTACGTTGGGAGGAGGAACCGGAGGCGGTAGCTCTTGGTCCCTGCCGCTGAGAGGTGCTTGGTTAGGGATGCCCACCAAAGGTCGACCTTGGTTAGGGATGCCCACCAAAGGTCGAGGAGTTCTCGCTAGAGGCGCTGTAGTTGTTGTCATCGGTGCTGGGGGTAATTGGGTGTCCCCTTTTCCGAGGGACAAGCTGAGTCGGCCTGCCAAGGCCCTGAGCGCAATGCTTACCTTCCTGGCTCGTCCTAGATCAGTGTCGTCGTGCTGCTGGAGAGACCGGCTGTTGGAGATGCCGTTATTACAAACGTGCCCGCTGTTCATAGCACCGGGACCTATACTGCTATCTGAAATGCTCAGTCCTTGCCCCAAATTTCTGCCGTTGGCGCCAACGCCATTCGCCCCTGGTCGACACATGGTAGCCAGGTGGTGGAGCACGGACGGGAAGTTTGTATTGGCACCGCCTCCGTTGATGCCAGTTGTTCCAGTCATATGGTCACCGACAGAACTAGCCTGAGAAGTGCCATTGATAGAAGGCGCGAGCTCGAACTGCACATTTTCCTTGTCTCGATTGCTAAAGAAAGCAATGGCAGAATGACGCTTCTTCCGGGCTCGGGTAGACTGAGGTTTAATTCCAGTAACCGGTTGCAGAGAAGCCAGAGGCCCCGAGAGTCGTGAATGAAATACCCCATGAAGACTTCGATTGGATATTTTACGTTGACTCGGACCTTTGGGGGGATGCGACGAAGGTAGGTTATGATTGAGAAAAAAGTGGTCATTAGTTTGCATGTACGGTAAGCTGTGAGGAGAACCACCACTTGGAAGAGAACCGTTTGTAGGATCGTCTTGTTCGATAGAAGAATTAGAAAAATTTAGTTTATTGTGATGATCAATGTTGCTCGATTCCTTGCGTCTGAGGCGTCCGGGAGAGGAGTTCGCGTGAGCCAATCTGATATGGGGAAGATCAAGGGTATTGTTGTTATTTCCGTTGCCGATTTTTATGTTGGGAAAGTCGAGGGTACCGTTGCCATTCCCTAGTTTATGATGAGGGAAATCCAGGGTCAGGTTGAAGGTTTCTCGACTCATGTCCCCATTACTAAAACTGTTGCTCTTGCGACCGCTGGTACTCATCAGACTCGTCCGGCTGCCGCCGGAACCACTCGAAGCTGCGGCGCTTGCTCCACAACCTCCACCTCCGTTGGATCCGTGACCGATATCTAACCGTGACCCGTTCCCGATAAAGTCAAGTCTTATGTGGCTGTGGTCACTACCATTAGAGCTGCTGTAGCTCAATTTGGGCTGTGAGCCTCCCAGATCGAGGTTAGTGATGGTGAATGCACGAACTGGAGCAAGTGGGTCGGAGAGGAAGTGGAGCTGCGAGGATGATAGCTTGTGCTTGGGGGTGCCCACTCCCGGACCTCGGCCTGTTACGCCCATGATGAAGAAGGATGGGGCGAGAAAATACCACCTGGAACACTAGAAATTCTAGACGAGGAGAGGAAGTTCTTATAATTTCTGATATTTCGGTTGGAGATCCGTTTTAGGGAGAGGGATTTGAATAAAATTACTGAAGAAAGGGATTGAAATGTTCACTATTTCAGCAAGGGATATGTCAAATGATTGTTGTTTGATGTAGATTCGTGGAATGAGTGTGCAAGTGGTTTCCTGTTGTGTGTTGATGTAGTCTTGGTGAATCACATCCGTAGGAAACGTTCACTATCGATTATGAAAATGATGACGTATTTTCCAATTGACATCGATCTTTTCCTTTCTCAAAAATAATACATAAACTGTCTTCCACACCGACGACTCGAAACGATCGCTTGTTGGACAAGGAGTTTGGATATTAACACGAATTCACTTCTTTACACAATATTAAGCCTTTGAATCACAAACAAACTTTCCACACACTTTAATTGACTGACGTCAAAGCAAATACCGTTAACACGTGCTATTAATCTTATACTATCGTGGGCGACGAATTAATGCTTCCGTAATGTAAACTATAAGCGAAGACTTAGCAATGTTATTATTATTTCAGAGCGATATTTGTTACGAGACGGCCATTAGTTGGCGTCACACATTGAACATGTGCAGTTGAACCTTGCAAACCTGTGCTACACGACTTCACTCTTGGCGCGCACTCACTAGGTCGCCCTAAGATACCTGCCTGAATAAGCTGGACGAGGAGAAACAAGCCAAATTAGAGGGAATAGCTATCAAAAGAATGAAATACACACTTCTAAAGATTTCATATGTATGAGAAGACATAAATATCAAAAATTGGTTGAAAAGGCATAGCGCTACACAGGCTTAACAACGATGGTTGCGGAGCTGTAGCACCGTAATAGGCCTACACTTTGAAATGGCAAACAGGCGAACAGCTTTCTCATCACAGTCATATGACTCCACAATGGGCACTCGCTTGAACGCCAGAGTAAAGCAACAATAAGGTCTTTTAGAGGACACGTGCTCTCAAGTGCTGACGACGTTAGCAGAAGAGAACACAATGGGCGTGGCTCAGTCAAGGACGAGCGGCCTGGTGCCAGATCTTAATTAAGGAGGCCACCAGGGATATCACCATCCCAGTAAGGCAACGGTTGGATGCTTACTTAAACGTTCGTCTAGGAGAGAAAACGGGGATGGTAAAGTTAAGGGGAGGGGCAGAGTAAAAAGGGGCTAGCAACCGGTTGAGGAAGAGACTGCGAAGCGCAGCCTTGCTGCGAAGGGCTGGACAGGGGCACTTACAAAAGGCAGTGTTGAGCACGACACTGCCTCCAGATACACCCTTCAAATACTTTCACGACTTTCAAGAGATGAAGTTTGTCAAAATAACTTTAGCATGTACGCCTAATGCTGCCACAAGAGCCTGGGAGTTCTTAGTCACGATGAACGCGCCCTCAAGATTGTGTGGTGGGCCAGAATTTTTCTGACATGACGGGTCAAATGAATATGACTAATGTTTATTATCATTACAGCTGTTCTTGGTTCAAGCTAGTATTCGTCATAATACATTTTGACTAACATGAAAAACGCGTACACGTACAAAATCTAGCAGCGCTGGATGCACATCTGAGCAGGATTAGTGTGTGAACCAGTTGCAATAGGTGGCTTCTCACTCCGCGCTACTTATCATTATCTGCGCCTTTCACGTTAACGTCGTGGATAAGTGAAGCGATTGAACTTCTCGCTGTTTTCTTTTTAATTTCATAACATGTAAAGCCGAATGAACACTTAGAAGTGAATGAGATGCACAAAAACAGGGATGGGAAACTGACCAGTGAAACAGGTCTAGCGACACTGGTGAAGACTATGAACTACAACAGAACAGTAAAGAAACAAACGAATTTAAACAATATCCAACAAGAAGAATTAAGTTCACGTCGCTAAGTGAAACAAAGAAAATGTACGCCAAAACAAAACAATCGTACGTCAAAGACGGCAAACGTAAGCCAGTCAACAAGGTACACCCAAACGGCATAACCGTATTTACAGTGGCCGAGCCAAATGTAACACCTGGCCCAAGAGAGGAGTCCAATGCTCCACGCTCCACTATGGTGAACTTATAGTTAGTTGACAGCCACGTCGGAGAAGCGGTGGACGACAGGCAGCATCAGCAGGGTTTGAAAAACTACTTTAGCACAGCGATGTGTGGTCGGACCAGAGGAACGCCATACCCACGATGAAATTTGGTTCTACGGTTGTGTCGATTAGACTAGGTGTCAGGCTGAAGAGACAATGGTGTTCTAGGTGAGGAACAGCCACTTCCCTTGCCAGGGAGAGTGACTTGCTTGTAAAACCTCAAATAGCGTTCAAGTCCAGCATAATAGACCTAATTTGAGATCATAGTAATATTTTCTGAAACAAAAATCAGGTCTAGCAATGGTTCGCAAACAGTGAGATTTCAGTCAGCAAGAGCAAAGTTGGATGTCCTTGCATCTCAGTAGCAACGATCACGGAGACATGCCACCCGACGGTTCGACCTCCTGCAGGGGTCTGTAGGAAGACCATCAGAGACAATGAACTACACCTAGACGGGCAAGTTTTGACCAAAGCACTTCAAGTTAGTCCGTTGATATAAGTCAGTACACCAGGTGGCACCACCTACTAGCTACCCTATTAATTTAAAGACGATTTTGCGAGCATTTCTTGTAGCCAGGATACAACGATTCATTTCATTGGACTGCTCATTTGATAGGAATGCGTTCAATGGCGAGTGCTTAGCCAGACATGCAAAGATACTCTCGATATAATGGAGATATATGCAATCAGTGTCACAGTAAGAACTTGAAAACAATTGGATAAACGAATTTCAAAATATCACCGCTCGAAGTTGAAGGTTATTGACATCACAAACGTCGGTCAATTTATAGACGTAATACTTCAAAAACCGGTAATTTAATAGCTATCAATTTATTCCGGAGAACTGTTACATTTATCAATATAACAACGGTTTTCTTTTGAAGTGGGACAATGGGGATCCAACATAAATACCAATATACCACTATCAATTAGTGAAATTCCTAAAGTGCATTTACGAGGCTGCTTTAAATGATCGATTTGCTGAAGTTCATTATATTTGAGGGCATATTAAGCCTGCCCCAGGGTCTGGAGAGGGGCCGTAGGCCGTGAACCAGAGCAGCCGTAATGAGAAGAGTGTCGAGGGGCGTGGGTTGCGGCCTTAACCGATGACACAGCAGCTCTCAACTGCTCGCCTCAGACGCTGACTCAGCACTGGCCCATGACACACTTCACTAACTACCAAACAACAGGGCCCATAGTGAAAACATGTCGTACTTGAATTAAGAGAAAACAATGGGACTCATAGTGAAAGACATGTCGTGCGGAGAAAAAAACGAACCCATAATAGACATATCATAGTTCATTAACTAGCAACAAACAGGATCCATAATGAGGACATGTCACGAGGGTGCACGACATGACGGATACCACGGCAAGACAAGTCATACCATGATGGGGTAGAGGTAATTAAAAGACGAATGTTGTTATTCATCATCCACTAAGGGACCACTGCTCTACAGGTCATTATAAGCCACGTTAATAGCTAACACATCAATCATAATAGCTCAATACGCTCTAGCACTATTGCCCCTGCTCGGCAACCGGTCGAAAACAAAGCCCTTCGCAGTAGAGGTTTAATAGCATCCACAATAGAGGTTTAGAGGTTTAATAGCATCCACAATAGAGGTTTAGAGGTTTAATAGCATCCACAATAGAGGTTAAGATGTTTAATAGCATCCACAATAGAGGTTTAGATGTTTAATAGCATCAAAATAGAGGTTTAGAGGTTTAATAGCATCCACAATAGAGGTTTACATGTTTAATAGCATCCACAATAGAGGTTTAGAGGTTTAATAGCATCCACAAGCCGAGGGACGAGACACGACGCAAGTCAGCCGTCGACTGGAGTTCTAAGAAACCGGGGCTCTGGAGTTGTACAAGGCCGCAACTTTCACTGTTGAATTATATTTGCAAAGACATGCACACACATTGTTTAGCACATCACACATGTGTACAGGTTTGGTACAAACTCACGTACGTCTTTGATACACACCTGACGAGCTAGTTAATACACACCTGGGTACTTATCGATACACACCTGGTTACTAATTTGACACACAGCTGACTAGGTGTTAAATAAATATGCACTTTTAGTGACGGCAACATCACCGAGAAACAACAACAGCCTTGATTGGCAACGGAGAGGTACGGAAGAGAGGTCCTTCCTGAGGCGGCAGACAGCGCGGACACGCCCAGCCAAGTCGCTGCTGAAACCGAGTGTTGTAGCCCTCCGTTTCAACGCACTGAAAGTGTTGTAGCCCTCCGTTTCAACGCACTGAAAGTGTTGTAGCCCTCCGTTTCAACGCACTGAAAGTGTTGCAGCCCTCCGTTTCAACGCACTGAAAAGTGTTGTGGCCCTCCGTTTCAACGCACTGAAAAGTGTCGTGGCCCCCCGTTTCAACACACTGAAAAGTGTTGTGGCCCTCCGTTTCACGCTTCATTTATTTATCACGTGATGCTCTTCTTCACAATAAAAGTAGAGCCTATTCTTAGATATCTTGCTAAGAACCAAGCAACGGCCCTCTTCTATTCAATTATTCTGTATTAAACAACCATACACTACTTCTTCTTCGGAATTGAATAAATAGAACGTGTCCTGTGTATCGATCTACATGTTCAAATGACAGTTTGAACTTGTTCAAACCTTATTGTGGCTGCATAGGAAGCATTGGGATGAAGCTCCAGGAGCACGACTTGGCTCCATTGCCCTCGTGCTGCTGGCCTGTATGGTGTCCTTGCCATACCGTTGCGTTAACGTTCGCCTGCCCAGTATATAAGCCGGGCACAATGAGGCTAATAGCTCATTTAGTAAAGAGCAACGGACTAAGAAACATAGAAGGGCTGAGGTATGCGTCATAAGGTTCTCGATATTTGTGACATTGAATTACTGAAATACTGTGCTGGATATTTGCCAAGTACGTATTTCATATTTCCAAGGTGTTAAATGATGATGTCAATCGATGTGGGGTGACAGTGACTCTGTGTTTGTCTACAATTCGGGTTGTTCAATTCTTCTTCACAATTGCCAAATATTTCACTACACGATTCAATACATTGCGTTTCCCATCAGAAATTTACTTTACAATGTACATTTCAGAATTACATACTTCTAGTATCACAAATAACAATCACATATTGTTGATTGTGTTCCACACCTGCCACCTGCCTCGTTGAATAATACCCTAATTACGAGCCTCCTATACCCTCCTTGCCACGATTATGACAGTAATGACAGACAACAAATGTGACCTTACATGACAACAGCAGACGGTGGGCTACGACTTCTCCCAACACATAAGATATTCATCATGTTTGCACATTACTCGAAACAACCCAGGAGTTTAATAAAATAAAATTACCACGCAAAATTGCCGACTCCTGGTGTTCTTTAGTTGATGTACAATCGAAGTATTGTGTTTCGCAGCATTTAAGTATCTTACTTGAAGGCATTTAAAAGAATACATTTCACCAGATGGCACACATGATTTTCCAAAGGATTACAACTTGAATTAAGGCATCAGGTCGTGTGTGATTGTTAATTGAAGTTTCATGCAGGGGCAAGTTGTGTGCATCCGGCGTGATGCGCGCAAAGACGATGAGCTTCCGTGCAATTTTGATGTCAGTTTGTATTCGAGGTCCATGCAGCTTCAGTATAGTGCAATGATCTGTGAAAATTGTGCTATTAAAAATATACACTAAGACGAAGAGAAAATACACTATTATGTCAAAAAATCAGAACCACGAGGATAATTATCAACTTCATCTTATACTAATTCCGTCAATTCAGGCAAACGTGCTCTATTAAACATGTAATGAACTAAACGTTCGTCAGGTTTAACGCTGAAACCGCACAAGAATCGTCCGTGTTAACATCTAGATCTCGATTTCTAAGCGATAATGTGACATGTTTCATGAAGATACATAAATAACTATTTAGTGGTATATTATAAGTGATTTTCAATACGATGCGAATGTTTCATACTCGATGCGTTTTCAACGAATCTTGCAATTTGACGGAAAACATGTGATTACCTCGTCGATGCGCCCAGTCAAAGCACTGTTCTCTCTCCAAATTGATGATTTTAGCGATACAGCAACACAATATTCACTATTTTTGAAGTCTACAATGTAGTTACCTAAAAGAAGTGACAACGGTGTTGTAGGTTTGCCGCTCAGAGCTGCCGAAGGCACTGCAAAAAGCAGTCATCGTACTAGAAGTCTTGCCTCTCCGTTCATTTCAATGCATTGCCGCGCGCTGTGTTGCCCCTACAACTGGCCTTCAGCCAGCCGACAGCCAGTCCAGCCATGCTTCACTTCCGGGCGGCTGAGCCGCCTCCATCTATCCAACCACCTTGCCTCCACCTATACACCCTCCTTGGTGAAGCCAAGCCACCGGCCACAGCCACATGGCGGACGCCATACGGAGGACCGAAATACTGAAGAATAGATAGGGAATAATTCAATCCCTGCGCTGCAACTATTGACAGCAGAAATCTATACTGGTGTGGGAGATGTCATGATGGGGTGAAACACAGACCTTACAAATGAACTTTGTTTCATCTCTTTATAACTAAACATTGTTACATTAAAGTTCATTGAAATGAATCATGCTGTCAGAAAATTAACGACTCTTGGTGTTCTTATGTTGCCGTGCATTCGAAGTATAATGTTTTTGCTAAATGGAAGTCGCTTACTTGAAGGTATTTAGAAGCAATGCATTTTATCAGAAGGCGCACGTGATTTAAAAAAAATACAACTTGAATTAAGGCTAGGTTCGTACGTAATTGTTAATTAAAAGTTGCATGCAGGGCAAGTTGTGTGCATCCCGTTTGATGCACGCAACAGCGAAGGGCTTCCGTGTAATTTTGATGTTATCAGTTATTGTTCTAGAGCCACGCAGCGATAATATACTGAGCAATATTTAATTAAAATTACACAGGGATAAATACACTACGACGAGGAGGACCATGCATAAGTTTAAGTGTTAAAAAATCAGGACTACGGGGATAATAATCCACTGCATCATACACTAATTAAGGCTAACGTGCGTCATGAAACATATAATGGACTAGACTTTCCCCAGTGTTAACACTGAAATAGCGCAAGACTCGTCTATGCTAACTAGTTGGTGACAATTTCTAAGCGATGAGGTTATGGGTTCCCATGAAAATGTTAACATGACAATTAAATTGTCAATTTGAAGCAATATTCAATATGATGTAATTATGCTATTTGTAGAAAAATAACCAATCATTTTTGACATTTTATTAAACGATCATATTGATGATTATTGAATAGAAGAATAGCTTGAAGGAGAGCAACATATAATAGCATATTGAAGAGATATGAGCGAGTATTAGTTTTGTGTAGGATTTTAAACACCACGCGTGCCTAATAGGGTTTACAGACGTGAAACACTGTTCCAATTCACCCGAAAACGAATGTTCATATTTGTTGCGTTTTATACTCCAGTCACAAACGGTTGCCGGTTTGTCATTAAAATTCATCGACATCAACACACATTGACTCCACATACCACATACTTCTACTCTCATCAGATTGTCAACAAATGGGGGTCTCTGCCGTAACACCAGAGTTGGCCGTTGTGACGTCAGAGCTTGTGTTTACCCGTCAGTGATACGCAGAAGGGGACAAGCCGTATCGTGGGCATCATTTGCAGGCGTCCTGTGTGGCCGGACCGAATGAGGATGGATGGAGTCACACACAAAGGCCGCAGGGCTTTTTTGTGCAGGAAGGAGGGCAGTCTGGCGTGCGAAACAAACACTTAGCAGGAGGGCGCTCCTGAAACACCTAGCAGGAGTGAAGTCTGGCGCACTGAACAGGAGGGCAAGCTGGCGCACTTAGCAAGCCACTATCAAATAGTCTATCAACGCTAAGATATTACATTTTACGCAAAATTTTATCTAGATACGTAAATTTACTTGGAAAAATTAACAACGCAGTGCCAACTATCAGCAATATAATTCGAACATTCGTGAGCTCAACATATCGCTTTGTTGATGTAAGCAATGCTCACTTAGATGGTCATTGTGACAGCGACAGTGTGACAACGACAGTGTGACAGCGACAGTGTGACAGCGGCAGTGTGACAACGGCAGTGTGACAACGGCAGTGTGACAACGGCAGTGTAAGAGCGACAGTGTAA
>SDVV010002295.1:0-18037 GCA_016164225.1 Gammarus roeselii | reverse complement strand
TGAAATCGTCACTCATGTTGATAATCAGGAGTGTATCATTGATTCAGAAGACGTGGCTCCTCTACCGTTGTCATACATTTATTATCCTATTGTGATTGAATATCAATATCGTGTTGCTTATACATTTAACTTGTATTAAAGTGTGAGCCACTGTTTTGGTGCACGATATGCAGAAAAAAGTTTTGCTGTCGTTATTTACTACTTTTTTAATACTTAGTAGTATAAATTTAATTTTGGAATACTGCTAGAATGAACTCTTCTGCTCGTCCCAGGCCTCCTACTATACTAGCGGTGCCAATGACGTTTTGTCCTTATCTGCGCTACAAACAAGTCTCCTCTTGTATTCTCTGCTGCTAGGAAATGTTCGGTACTTGAAACACTCGTCGGGAGTCGAAAATTAAATCTACGAAACCGCGTTCACGTCAACAGCGACACGGTGTTGCAACGTCACCAGAGCAAATTATTTTCTCTTGTGTTCTTAAGGAAATTGCGCGGCCTGGCCCCGTCTCTTGCAGCCATTTACCGAATACAATGACTGGAAAATTACCCGCCCCGGGAGATGACAGGCTTATCTTATGGTTCTCACTGCCTTTCACTGCTTGCCTTGCTCTTCGTCTTGAATGTTGGAGATCTTTCTGCAAAATGACTATTCATGTTTTTGGCGGTTCCTGCTGGTTTCTTGTAAAAAAATATAATTCACAACAATTTTTTTTCTTGATTTTGAGACTGGTGAGTCCTGTAATGAATTGCGCTTGGTGCCGTCTTGGATACCTAGACGGATATTTTTTCATGTCCGCCCTCTTTGATAATTGAACTTTTCTAAAGAACTTCACATTTCTCCAAATTTTAGTGAATATTTGTTAATCTTCCATTTTGTTGTCCTTCTTAATTTATTTGTTAATGAAGACGTCGTTTACCCCAGCCCGTCTGTTGAAATAGTTTTGTAACTCGCTGTTCCACCCTCTTTTCCACCCATCCCACTGTCCTGCTCTATTTTATCACCTGGCTTCGAGCTGTCTCATTGGATTAAAAGTCTCCCTTTCTCTACCCATTTTGATCCTTTTCCTCAGGGCCGTTCTCATATTAGCAGCTCCCTGCCCGCCTCCTCCTCTATTGCCACGTCCTTTCTCCTCCCTCTTCGCTCTCCTACCATCTTCTTCTGCATTCCACTCTGCTCTTCTTCCTCTTCTTCATTTCCATCTCCAACTCCAGAGAACGATTCCCTATCGCTATCATTCCCTTCCATTTTACAACCTCCCTAAATATTATCTTCCTCTCCACCGACGTCTATCCTCCCTCCGCCCTCGTCTATTCTCCCTCCAACCTCGTCTATTCCCCCTCCAACCTCGTCTATTCCCCCTCCACCCTCGTCTATTCTTCCTCCACCCTCGTTTATTCGTGACGTGGCATCTTTGAGCCACATTACCTTGTGTTTTCTGACCAGAAAACCTCGCCGGCTCTCTCTCCCTCTCTCTCTTGCTCTCTCTCTAGGGACGCTCTCTTCCCGACGCAGTGCTTTGTTCTGGCCGTCCCATTGCAGTGACCTTGGTGGTACCTTGTTCTTTGCCTTGCCACTGCTAACCTTGGCATTGGCCTTAGCGTGATCACATCAATACACCCATTACAGCATCACCCTTGGCCTGCCGTTCCCTCAATTGCTACAATCCATCATCATCTAAGGAGCTCGTCATCGCGTGATGGCAATCAAAGGAATACAAGCTCTTGCCCATCAAATCGTGAACATTATTGATCTTGCTTGCCTGGACCCATACACGGTCAGATTGTTCAAGCAGTCGTGCTCAGAATGATTATTCATTTAGTTAATGACGCTGATCTGTGTTTTCGTGCGTTGATGTGTTTTATTCAACTGAACTTAGACTCTCAAAACAGTTCCCCGCTGCTGTTTTCATGTTCATATCGCTCTCCCAATCCTAAGTAGACCCCCCCCCCCTCTCTCACAAGCAGCTCTCCTCTCACCCTCTTCCTGGTCCAGTACGGTATCTGCGGCGCTCTCTTCCAGCGGGACCGTCAGCTGATGCTCTCAGCCGGGCCAGGCTGCTTGGCGCCCTGCCACGCACCCCAGGGGCTGGGGAGCTGCGACTGGTGCTGCTGCTACTGCTGTGGCAGCTGCTGGTATTGCCGCTGCTGTTGCAACTGTTACTGCTCCAGCTGGTGTTGCCAGTGCTTCTATTGACTCGAAGGATCTGCTTTTAAATGTCTTCCTCAGTTTTAGATCATATTTGCTCTCTTTACCCCTTCCATCATTGTTCCCCGTGACCCATCGATACCCTGCAAGGTAGAAACAGCTGAAGTACTTCAGTTGAAGTGGCTGTTCTCCAAAACATTTGCAATTTGTGTTCTCGTGAAGGTGCCGCTCCAGTGCTGTCTTTACAACCTCCCAATTTAACAACAATTGCTTGTTTGTTCCTACTCCGCTGTTCTTACTCCATTATCACAGTTGCCCCGCTCAAAATTGACTTCAAGTTCTCCACACGACGCCCTCTCAGGCGCCGTTCCCGTAGAGGCACTATTGAATTTCTTTGAAGCGACAGACCTTGAGTAACTGATATTTTGAGAGCAGCGCCCGTAGACTTTTTCGCGTCTTTTCCGTCTTTGAAATACTGATGAGCAGCAGCACATGGTTTGGTTTTCCCCAATATGGGTTAGTCTAAAATGAAAATGAAACATGTATTTCGAGACAACTCGACCGCACTTGCTATAGTTCGTATATATCGTCTCGTCTTCACCAAAAACCTTGCCATCTACTTACTGTACTATTCGAGTATGTGTGATCTGTAAGGGTAACATTGAAATATAAATGCCTGACATTACTGGTCCTATCAGTGCCGCCCTACCTATTCGGTGGTAGGACGAGCAAGCTGTGTCAGATCCTAACAATGCTGCCCTATCTGTTCGGGGGTAGGACGAGCAAACTGTGTCAGATCCTAACAGTGCCGCTCTACCTGTTCGGGGGTAGGACGAGCAAACTGTGTCAGATCCTAACAGTGCCGCTCTACCTGTTCGGGGGTAGGACGAGCAAACTGTGTCAGATCCTATCAGTGCCGCCCTATCTGTTCGGTGGTAGGACGATCAAACTGTCAGATCCTAACAGTGTTGCCCTACTTGTTCGGTGGTAGGACGAGCAAACTGTGTCTTCGCGGTTCCAGCACCTGATCTTGAATTTAATTATATTTTAGTCTGGAGCCTAGTTGATAAGGAGAATAACATTATTGCACGACTTTACCTCCCATTTATGATGATGAGTCAGTATGAAATGAAAAGATTGTGATTGGGGAACGATCGTGGTGTGCAAAAGTAGACGTTGGCATCACAGCCAGGAAGGCTGAACGTGAGATAACATTCCGAAATTATATATTCTTAACTTGCGCCTAACCGTAGGTATAGGACACGTAAGGTTATTACTTCTCTTCTAACTTGCAGATCATAAATTATTATCAGATGTGTTAGATCCACGGTAATGCCCCATAAACGATGGGAATTCCACCTCTGACTACTAAGTGTACGTCTCAGAAGCCATGTTTGGTCAAAGCATTGTGTAGTCAGTGTCTTGAAGCCAGTTCCCCCAATTGAATGCTGTGTCAGCCAGATGATGCCTCCCTGTAAACAGCATCCGTCCACAGTGAGGGTAGGGTGCTCGAAATGCTATCGCTGAAAGTGCTTCCACTCTTTGCTGGGTCATGCTAAGGAAAGTACGCAATTCATTCGGCCAGTCCTCAAGCGATGCAAAGAAAGAGAAGGAAAGGAACCGGGCCCCCCAGGCATCGAGCGGCGAACGGTCGAAGGACGCACATCCGTCAACGCCGTCTGAAAAGGAGGCCATCAAAGGGAATTCGTCATCCAGCATGGCGGACAACCTCACTTTGGACAGGAAGGTTCTTCTCCCCACCAAAGCCCTGACACTCGCCGGGGGAGCACAGGCGGCGGGGGGAGCGACGCCAAAGAAGGGATGTAGTCCTTCCCAGTCGCCTGCCAGAGGAACTAGAGGGTCGTCCGCCAGCCCTTCCAAGACACGATCGTCACGTCCTTCTCTAAACGTGAGTCCTTCGTCAAATGGTCTTCAGAGGGTGTCAGGTAGAGGTGGTTCAGGCCCCCCATTGAAGTGTTTGGCTGGGCCGTTTGAAGACATCGACTCCCTTATCTCTCCCGATGACACTCTCACCGCCATCGTTACTCCTCACAACACCGCCATCGTCGTCACGCTTCCCTCGTCGTCTTCACCTTCGCCCACCAACGCCAACAAGGGAATCAGGATGAACCAAGATCCCCCTAGTGGCAACTCCAACACTCTTGGCGTGTACGCCAGCATCGACAGTGGGGGTCGCATCATTACGACGCCCCCAGACAGTTCTTGGACCTCCAAGAAGGACACAAAAGAGACTACGCCTGAAAACAAAACGAGTTCCGCCAAGAAGCTGTCTTTCATAGCCCCTCCCGATGTGGCAGAAGAAAAGAGCCCCCGAAGTATTCCCCATCAGAGGTCTAACTTATTCTTGGTGCAGTCCAAGTCACAGCCCTCACTCCATACATCCTCACTGAGGTCCTCTGCTTACTCCCTCTACTCTCCGTATGCCAGTAGGACCTACCTCCCTGCCGCTGTGCATTCCTCCCACTCCAAGAAGTCGAAGTCGTCCCCAAACACCCCGTCTACTCTAAAGAAGCACCACTCCTTCTCCTCGGTCTCCTACAACCCCGAGTCTCACTCCTTTTCGGGCCTCAAGAAACACTCGGTCCCGGTGACATCCTCGTCTACCTTGACCGTCTCCACCAGGTCTCGTAAGGGGTCGTCCGGAGCATCTAAGACCCCGACCAGCATCAGGAAGTACCACTCGTTCTGCTCGTCGTACCACAACCTTCATCACTCGGGTCTATCGTGCCCATCCAGGTACTCCCAATCGGTTTCCCCGTCAGGCAGGAGCCACTCGTCGGGGCACCGGAGCCACCCCGTCAGCCCCAAACGAAAGGCCTCCAGCGTCTACATGGCCGTCTCATCCTGCATCTGCTGCAGGTAACAGTAGTCCCGCCGTTACTTAGAGTTATCGAATAGAGGTAATTAAAAACGTTTAAGCTAATAACTGCTGTCAATCACCTCCTTTGAATATATAGTCGGGATTGGATTCTTGAAATAACTTTATATTCACAATCAATACATGGTATATTTACGCATAAAAATAAATATTTCCGTTCATTTAACAGCAACCATTTGGTGAAACTCTCCCATAATACATTGACATTGCTAATGGTAAAAATCAAAGTTATGTATAATTGGTAGTTAGGATTTCCAACCTTCGCCGGTGAGATGGAGCAACGATGGGGTATTAGCGCCATCATCATGATGGGCTTGGAGGAACATCAACGTTGATCAAATATTGTATTTAGTACACACCACAGAGCTAGTGAGGCACTCCACGCAGCTAGTGAGGCACTCCGCGCAGCTAGTGAGCCACTCCACGCAGCTAGTGAGGCACCCCACGCAGCTAGTGAGGCACTCCACGCAGCTAGTGAGGCACTGCACGCAGCTAGTGAGGCACTCCACACAGCTAGTGAGGCACTCCACGCAGCTAGTGAGGCACTCCTCACAGCTAGGGAGGTGCTCCACACAGCTACTGAAAAACTCCACACAGCTAGTGAGGCACTCCACAAAGCTAGTGCGGCACTCCACACATCTAGTGCGGCACTCCAAGCAGCTAGTGAGGCACTCCACGCAGCTGGTGAGGCCCTCCACACAGCTAGTGAGGCACTCCACACAGCAGTGAGGCACTCCACGCAGCTAGTGAGGCACTCCACGCAGCTAGTGAGGCACTCCACGCAGCTAGTCAGGCACTCCACGCATCTAGAGTGAGGCACTCCCGACTGCTAGTGAGGCACTCCACACAGCTAGTGAGGTATCAACACAGCTAGTGAGAACTGGTGTCCCGCAGGCCTTGCGTGCTCCTGCTTTGAGAACTGGTGTCTCCCAGGCCTTGTTTGCTCCTGCTCTGAGAACTGGTGTCTCCCAGGCCTTGTTTGCTCCTGCTCTGAGAAATGGTGTCTCCCAGGCCTTGTGTGCATCTGCTCTGAGAACTGGTGTGGCGCAGGCCTTGTGTGCTCCTGCTCTGAGAACTGGTGTGGGGCAGGCCTTGTATGCTCCTACTCTGAGAACTGGTGTGGGGCAGGCCTTGTGGTTCCTGCTCTGAGAACTGGTGTGGGGCAGGCCTTGTGTGCTCCTGCTCTGAGAACTGGTGTGGGGCAGGCCTTGTGTGCTCCTGCTCTGAGAACTGGTGTGGGGCAGGCCTTATGTGTTCCTGCTTTGAGAACTGGTGTCGCGCAGGCAATGTGTGTTCCTGCTCTGAGAACTGGTGTCGCGCAGGCATTGTGTGCTCCTGCTTTGAGAACTGGTGTGGGGCAAGCCTTGTGTGCTCCTGCTCTGAGAACCGATGTCTCGCAGGCCTTGTGTGTTCCTGCTCTGATAACTGGTGTCTCGCAAGCCTTGTGTGTTCCTGCTCTGAGAACTGGTGTCTCCCAGGCCTTGTTTGCTCCTGCTCTGAGAATTGGTGTCTCCCAGGCCTTGTTTGCTCCTGCTCTGAGAACTGGTGTCTCCCAGGCCTTGTGTGTTCCTGCTCTGAGAACTGGTGTGGGGCAGGCCTTGTGTGCTCCTGCTCTTAGAACTGGTGTCTCCCAGGCCTTGTGTGTTCCTGCTCTGAGAACTGGTGTAGGGCAGGCCTTGTGTGCTCCTGCTCTGAGAATTGGTGTCTCGCAGGCCTTGTGTGTTCCTGCTCTGAGAACTGGTGTCGCGCAGGCATTGTGTGCTCCTGCTCTGAGAACTGGTGTGGGGCAGGCCATGTGTGTTCCTGCTCTGAGAACTGGTGTCGCGCAGGCCTTGTGCGCTCCTGCTCTGAGAACTGGTGTGGGGCAGGCCTTGTGTGCTCCTGCTCTGAGAACTGGTGTTGCTCAGGCATTGTGTGCTCCTGCTCTGAGAACTGGTGTTGCGCAGGCATTGTGTGCTCCTGCTCTGAGAACTGGTGTTGCGCAGGCATTGTGTGCTCCTGCTCTGAGAACTGGTGTTGTGCAGGCATTGTGTGCTCCTGCTCTGAGAACAGTTATGTATTATTAAACACGAACATAATACTTAGCTCGTGATAAACGAATGTTACTGCAGCCAGTTTAAATGCCGCGTGTAGTTGGTTTAAACTGGCCAGAGCTGACTGGCCGGGCTGCCAAGTAGATGACTGGCCCCTTGTAATCGACCTGCCCACCGATTGGCTAGCCATTGATGGCAGCATAGGCCTCTGTTCACCTGTCTGCCCGTTGATGATGGCAGTTACAGCCTATTCGCCTATTTCTTCCAGCCCAGCTGCGACACAACATGCTACACAGTGTTACAGTCCATCATCCATGGCCTCAACTCATGCAAATCTAGTGGTCTTCGCTGACGATGCTGGCCGCAGGTGTACAGCGTGTGTGCTAATTAACTGGACTTTTAAACCAATTCAGACTATTAAAATTATTGGGGGGATTAATAATAAAGATTCGGGAAGTATATATAAGTGGCAGTAATTGTATTTAAGTTATTTTTTGGACACGACCAGTAAGTTTAAATATAATAATTAGGAGAATTTTTTTTTTAAAAATTGGCAAAAGACAGTAATTTTGTAGGAATCAGTCTTAAGGGTTTCAATTGGCATGAGCAGTACCCGGCCCAATGGAATAAAAAATCAAGATCGTGAGAGACGATCATCGGCTGATCTAGATACTTTGAACATAGTAAACGGGTTACCACTGTTTCTGTTAATCTCCAAGCGAATTAGGCTCGCCTGGGGGAACACGGATGGAAGATTTTTGAATAGCTTAAAAAAATATCACATCAACAATTTTACGACGCGATCAGTTGAACACTCACAAAATGTTCTGATGACTCGAGGTTATTCTGCAGCAATAAGCGTTGCGCTTGGTCGGATAGTCATGGGTCACAATAAGCGTTGGGTTATGGTAAATGGTCACGGGTCAGAACATGCGTTGGGTTATGGCAGATGGTCATGGGTCAGAATAGCCGTTGGGTTATGGCAGATGGTTATGAATCAGAACAGGCGTCGGGTTATGGCAGATGGTCATGGGTCAGAAAAAGCGTTGGATCATGGCAGATGGTCATGGGTCAGAAAAAGCGTTGGGTCATGGCAGATGGTCATAGGTCAGAAAAAGCGTTGGGTCGTGGCAAATGGTCATAGGTCAGAAAAAGCGTTGGATCATGGCAGATGGTCATAGGTCAGAAAAAGCGTTGGGTCATGGCAGATGGTCATGGGTCAGAAAAAGCGTTGGGTCATGGCAGATGGTCATGGATCACAATAAGCATTGGATCATGGCAGATGGTTATAGGTCAGAAAAAGCGTTGGATCATGGCAGATGGTCATGGGTCAGAAGAAGCGTTGGGTCATGGCAGATGGTCATTGGTCAGAAAAAGCGTTGGGTTGTGGCAGATGGTCATAGGTCAGAAAAAGCGTTGGATCATGGCAGATGGTCATAGGTCAGAAAAAGTGTTGGGTCATGGCAGATGGTCATGGGTCAGAAAAAGCGTTGGGTCATGGCAGATGGTCATGGATCAAAAAAAGCGTTGGATCATGGCAGATGGTCATGGGTCACAATAAGCGTTTGATCATGGCAGATGGTCATGGGTCACAATAAGCGTTGGATCATGGCAGATGGTCATGGGTCACAATAAGCGTTGGATCATGGCAGATGGTCATGGGTCACAATAAGCGTTGGATCATGGCAGATGGTCATGGGTCACAATAAGCGTTGGATCATGGCAGATGGTCATGGGTCACAATAAGCGTTGGATCATGGCAGATGGTCATGGGTCACAATAAGCGTTGGATCATGGCAGATGGTCATGGGTCACAATAAGCGTTGGATCATGGCAGATGGTCATGGGTCACAATAAGCGTTGGATCATGGCAGATGGTCATGGGTCACAATAAGCGTTGGATCATGGCAGATGGTCATGGGTCACAATAAGCGTTGGATCATGGCAGATGGTCATGGGTCACAATAAGCGTTGGATCATGGCAGATGGTCATGGGTCACAATAAGCGTTGGATCATGGCAGATGGTCATGGGTCACAATAAGCGTTGGATCATGGCAGATGGTCATGGGTCACAATAAGCGTTGAATCATGGCAGATGGTCATGGGTCACATTAAGCGTTGGATCATGGAAGATGGTCATGGGTCAGAATAAACGTTGGATCATGGCAGATGGTCATGTGTCAGAATAATATAGAGCCTAATTTCCGATTTTGCTCAACTTCTGAGACACGAAACAGTAAATTATTAGGTTGAGGCGCACGCTGACATGAGGAAAAACTTTTTACAAACAAAAGATTTCAACCGAATGTTACACAACAAAAATGTGATGCCTTCAGTTACTGTAACAACACTACGCCAAACAACCGTGAGCAGAAGCAGCAAGTCGTTCTCGCTAACTTTGTTCGAGATCATAACTTTGGAATGGAGGAAGGGGAGATACGAGCAGGTGCGGCGTTTCGACAAGGATCAAAGGGATCGACTGAGCATTCGCACACTGCCAACAAATCACTCTGTACAGGAGATCGTTTTCATTTATCTATTTGGAACGGGGCTATGTTCAACTCTGTTTATTTCCTGCTTATTCCAGTGTATTGTTAACTGAATGGTGATAGTATTTTTTTCTTCATATTCGTTCATTTTTTGAGGTTGGAAAACTACAACGATTACACTGGAATATTTTCATTTGCATTAGGGTGACACATGATGAACACAAAATGACACTCGTATGAAGAGTACACTGGACCTTGAATGTCTACCGGCTACTGGCTCACAGGCGCACACTGCGAGAAAGCACAGCGAAGGGGTCTGGGTTGCGGCATTATTGATCATAAGGCGGGCGTACTGTTGGAAACTTTCCAAGAGGCTGATTGGAGATGACTGGGAGACTAGCGAGGCTTGAAGGTGGTCCTGGGAGTCGTGACTTGAGACTGGGAAGGCTTGAAGGAGGTCCTGAGGAAGGTGACTGGGCGGCCATAGGAATGGAGGTTTACAAGTGTTTACAAGTGTGAGAGGACAATAATAGGCCTTTTGGCACAAATTGGGTAGCTTTTCGGTAGTAAAAACATTAGTTCTAATTTACAACATCTAGGAGAGCATCATGTGTCTGTGTATTTTCTGTTTTAATAGATCAAGACAGGGAATGTTTGTAGAAGGAAACAGCATTTAACGATGATACTCGAGTCAACTCAAATCAGCACCTGAAGTGAAAGCCACCGACCCACGATGCTGATCTGAGATTGTCACAGTTTCATTTCTCGTTAAACCAATGCAGACCGGGGTCATTGCTGGGCACCGTTATGCAACGAGCAGGTACCAATGCCGGGCAACTTTTTTCCCGTGCTAGTGCCAATGTCGAGCACTAATTTACCCGTACGGGTGTCAATGCCGGACACCGTCTTTCCCGGATATTGTAGTGAGAGTGCTATAGCTGGGAGCTGTTTAGCGACGATTTGGGCTGAATTCGTCAAACTGTGACTTGTACGTTTTGATTGCATTGCCGTTTACAAATTCCGCGGTAAGTCTGTTCCATTTCTCGACCACTCTGAACGTGAATAAATAGCGCGTGCTGCCGAGTGTGAAACGCTAGCCAACGATTTACCCTACATTCATTATCCCTGGTCATTCCGTTCCAGGGATAATGGAACAGAGTGACCGTGTTAGTGCCAATGATGTCGAGCCACCCACCTAACTAGGGGGAAACGGCTATATGTCTATACATACATACATACATACTCTGTTCGCATCTAGAGTGAAAAGGCTCGTTCGCTCGGTGTTTTCCTTACCCTTCATTATCTTCCACACTTCGATCATATCACGCAGGAAGTGGATCGGGCAACGACGTCACCCAAGAAACGAACGGAAACATCTAACAAGAGACCAAAATTAACAAAAACAGGAGCAAGAATTCGTGCAGTTTCCGAGGCCAACAACCGAGAAAAGAGCTGGGGTCAGGCAGCAGAAGCAACTA
Organism: Gammarus roeselii; assembly: GCA_016164225.1. Lineage (NCBI taxonomy): Eukaryota > Metazoa > Arthropoda > Malacostraca > Amphipoda > Gammaridae > Gammarus > Gammarus roeselii. The sequence goes on along the minus strand of SDVV010002295.1, from coordinate 6,991 downwards.
CGGTAGTGAATAGAGCTACTCTCGGCGCAGCTCAACAGAAGACATGTCACCCAAAACTGATAAGAGTGGACAAATAAAAGTTTCACTGGAAAATGTAGTCACTAATGCCCAAGATGGATCATCTTCAAGCGAACAAATATGACATAGTTGGAATCTACGAATCGTGGCCGGTCATGAATGACCGGAATCTCCAGACAGAAATAGGACTTCAAGGACTCGGGAACTTCAGTGTAGAAAAGACAAACCTTCTCCAAGCAAGAGAGGAGGAGGGTGAATGCTTTATGGCAAAGAAACCCTTCGTCCAATACTTCGCAGAGCAATAGCAACAACATCTATTAGGTAATCCAGGTTTACATTATGCCCTCTGAAGGGATAATATTGAAAATTGTACTAGTGTACCGAAATACAAGAATAACAGTAGATGAAGAAGACTCTTTGACGAATTGGACAATATAATTTCTTCATCCCATAAGAGTATCTTGATGGGGGACTTCAACCTACCTGACATCAATTGGACAACACTGGAAGCTGCATTACGGGGCAGCAGGTTGATACATCTCGTCAATAACAACAACCTAAAACAGTACGTGGAAGAACCAACCAGAGAGCCTAATATATTGGACCTTGTTCTATCGACTGAAGAACAACTAGTTGAACTGGTAACAGTTAAAGAAAAAATAGGTGATCAAAATACTATTGATTTCCAAATCACAGCAAGCCAAACAATGCGAGGATCAGCAAGGTGTAACTACAATTTTCAGAGAGCTAATTTTGATGGCTCAAAGGACGAAATCACAAACATAGACTTCGAGTACCAGTTCGATGGAAGGACCGCTGATGAAGGCTTTGCGTATCTTAGAGATAGGGTGGTGCAAGCCAGCAAGCGATACATTCCAGAGAGAAAAGTACAGATTAACAATCCCTCTTGACTGAATAATGAAGTTCAAGAAGCAATTGCTAGCCGACAAACATTGTACCAAATTCACAAAACCAATCCAACACCGAAGTCAGAACAAGCGCATGAGCGGGCTGGTAAAAGAGTGAAAAGAGTGGTAAAAAGCGCCAAGAAAAATAAGGGAAAAAATGTTGCTAAATCGGCTAAGCAAAATCCAAAAGGATTCTATGCATATGTGAATGAGAGACGTGTTGTCCGTGACAGCATTGGCTCTCCGCAAAATAGTGCAGGGGATCTAAAATAATCCGATGCCGGCATGTCTATAATACTCAACGACTATTTTGTATCGTCTTCACAGATGAGAATATTAATAATATTCCAGAAATTGAACTGCTTGTAGAAGTGCAATCGTTGGAAAATATCAACTTCCTTGTTGGTTAAGTAGAGGAACAACTCAGCAAACTGAGAATGTAAATATCTACAGGACCTGCATCCGAGAGTGTTACGGAACCTCCCCGACATCAAAAGTGGTCCACTGACAGAGATCTTGAACAGGTCTATGACTACTGGAATTATTCCAGAAGACTGGAAAACCGCAAACATCACAGCCATATTCAAGAAGGGTAGTAGGCAAGAGCCAGGAAATTATAGACCTGTCAGTCTCACATCTGTGGTCGGCAAAACCTTGGAAAGCTTTGTAAAAGCAAGCATAACATGTCAGCTCGTAAGAAACCACCTCATCAAGGAAACCCAACATGGCTTCAGAAGCAAACTAAGCTGCCTGTCCAATCTTCTGGATTTCTTCAATAAGGTCACCGAGATATACGATGAAACCAAAGCCGTCGACCTTATTTATCTTGACTTTAGAAAGGTGGAGCCACTTAGCGTAACTGGAAATGTGGCCAGGTGGCTCCGAAATTGGCTCACGAGCGGCAAGCAACGGGTCTGTTTCGGTAAAGGAAAAAGTCAGTGGGCTACGTTAGCATCAGGAGTACCCCAGGGCAGTGTTCTTGGGCCCCTTATTTTTATAATTTATATAAATGATCTCGACACCGACATCGTTAGCAAGTTATCAAAATTTGCTGACGACACTAAACTCTGCCACAAAGGGGACTGGGAGCAAAATCGTATTACTATCCAAATAGATCTAAATAAACTTGTGAACTGGTCTGATTAGTGACAAATAAACTTAAATATTGAAAAATGCACTGTAATGCACATTAGATCACAAAATCGAAATTCTGCTTTCGTAATGGTAGACTAGGATATGACTGAAGTAGACCAACAACGAGTCGTTGGAATATTAAGCACCAAAGACTTTAAGTGGAAAAAGCAAGTGGAAGCTAACTACAAGAATAGCAATAGAGTCCTTGGCTTTATATCCAGAAACTTCCATTGCAAGTCCAGGGACATTGTGCTTCCGTTATATTCTTCAATCGTCAGGCCTCAAATAGAATTTGCAGTACAATTTTGGTCCCCTCACCTAGGTGATATAAACAAAAAAAATGTATTCAGCAAATGGAATTTGCAGTACAATTTTGGTCCCCTCACCTAGGTGATATAAACAAAATAGAATGTATTCAGCACCGACATTTCCGCAAAGACTCGACGAACTTAAACTGATATCACTCGAAAGGAGACGACTTAAAGGTCAGTTGATTAACACCTTCAAATACCTAAACGGATTTAGTAGAGCTAGCTCTGAGGGCCTCTTCGACCGCGACTATAACCCAAGGAACAGAAATAATAGTTCAAAATTGCAGCTAAAACCATTTAGAACGTCAGTGGCCGAACATTTCGTTCCAATCAAGATACCAACAACTTGAAACCGCTTACCACATGATGTGGCTAATAGTAATGACGTAAACACATTTAAAAATCACCTCGACCAACACTAGGAGACTAGTCCACCCCTTACTAACCATCTGGACCTGTGCCGTCGAGGTGGCAACAACCTCCGCTGGAGCCTCCAGCATCCGGCAGACCATGAACGATGGGCACCTCATCTAGGCTGGGCTAGCTGTACTGCAAACTCAATTTTGTAATACTGCTAGAATGGACTCTTCAGCCCGTGTCAGGCCTACTATTACTACTACTACTACTACTACTACTAATACTACTACTACTACCTCTGACTCTACGTTTCTCGAGTGAATAAAAGTTGAGTTCACGAAGTCTGTCTTCGCGCGATTTATTGCGCAGCGCAGGGATAAGTTTGGCAGCTCTACGTTGAACCTTCTCTAATTTAATAACGTATTTTCAAAGGTATGGAGACCAGAAATGGACGGAACACTCAAGGTGCGGTCTCACAAATGCGTTATATAACTTGAGAATTCTGTTTCCGCCCTAATGGAGATTGTGCGGGATATCATGCCTAACATTTTATTACCATTTTTGGCAGCATCAATACATTGCATGCTGTTTTTCAAGCCGTTATAAATGATGACACCTGTATTTCTCTTCGGTGAGAAGAATCATTTTCTTCCCGGACATTAAATATTCGTGCTTAGGGTTATGATGACCAATGTGTTTAACTTTACTCATGTCGACATTGAATTTCATTATCCACTTTTCTTATCAATCAACAACTTTGTCCAAGTCTAATTGAATCTGCTCACACTCAAGTTTGGTTTGCCTTTTTCCTCCTAACTTAGTATTGTTTGTAAACTTGCTAATGTTCGCGAGTACGTGGTTCTCGAGATCGTTTATGAATATTATGAAGAGAACTGGACCTAACACGAATCCTTGAGGTACGCCGCTTGTAACACAACTCCAAGTGGAAGAAGCCACGTCAAGTACGACTCGCTGCCGTCTGTCCATGGGCTAGTATTTTATCCAGTTATTTAGCTCACCTCGAATACCGATGCTGTGCAATTTATTAACTAAGCGGTTTTGAGGGACTTTATCGAATGCCTTTTGGAAGTCAAGGTAAATGGTGTCGATCGGAGATTTCACGTCAGGAAATTCAATTATATTCCTGAAAAAAACAGCAGGTTTGTAGGACATGAACGATTGCGTCTAAAGCCATGCTGAGAGTCACCTATCAACTGATTTGATTATACGAATTCTGTCATTTTATCCGTGATCAAACTTTCCAGTCAATTTCCCAATGATTGAAGTGTGACTAATTGGACGGTGATTGCCGGGATATTCGTCCCTTCTTTTACGCATTGGTGTAACATTTGCCTCTTTCCATTAAGTAGGGCAGGGGCCATTTGTGAGAGATTGGGTGAAAATGTTTGATAAATGTTCGGCGATTTCGGTTTTAGTCTCTTTCAGAATTTTGTGATGAACATGGTCTGGACCCTGGAGATTTTGTGAACTTCAATTTTTTAATATATTTAATAGAAGGTCACTGTGTTGAGGGCTTCAATTTGTCTTTGCGCTATGATATCCTCAGAATTAGGGATATCCTGATTCTCTAACGCAAATACAGAATAAAAGTATTGATTAAAGTAGAACACTCATTTCAGTATCGTCCGTTTCTAGCTCACCAACATCGTTCTCAAGAGGACCAATTACTGATTTTGATTTTTTTTTTGCTTGAAATATAACTAAAAGGATGTGGTCCTAGGTGTGGAAACTAAAAGACCGGATATGGTCTGAGGTAGTCCTGGGACTGGGGATTGCAGAACTAGGAAGGCTTGGAGATGGAGCTGGGAGTGGTGATTGGGAGACTTGGGAGGCTAGGTGGTGGCCCTGGGAGAGGTGACTTGGAAACTAGGGGGTTCGAAGGTGATCCTGAGAGAGGTGACTGGCAAACTAGGAGTGGCTGATGGTGGTCCAGGAAGAGGTGCATGAGAGATGACTGGAGACCAGTGATTAAGAAAAAATGAACATCGTAAGGCTCTGTATTGTGTAACTATTCATTGAGAATTCTAACTGATAAGACGGTATAATAGTGTGATACAGGCCATTAGGCAAATGAACGGCACCAGACTACGGATCACGCAAGGGTAGACGCAAGACGCACCCCAGCTCCCTCCATCGTGGACACGAAGGCCTAGGCAATAAAAGTTGTTGTGACGTAGCGACGGTGAATCACGCATGTCATGATCCAGAGTCAACGGCGTGCTTTGTACACGCATGTCTGAAGTTGGATAACGTCCCTGACAGTAAAGGGACTGAAAGAGTCGATACATAGATAACAGGCTTTAATAACAGGCCTCGATAACAGGCCTTGATAACATGCACCTTGATAACATGCACCTTGATAACATGTCTTAATAACAGGCCTTAATAACAGGCCCTGACAACAGGCCTTGATAACATGCACCATGATAACAGGCCTTGATAACATGCACCTTGATAACATGCACCTTGATAACATGTCTTAATAATAGGCCTTAATAACAAGCCTTGACAACAGACCTTGATAACATGCACCATGATAACAGGCCTTGATAACATGCCTCGGTAACAGGCCTTGATAACATGCACTTCGATAACATGCGTTGATAACATTCCTTGATAACATGCCTTCATAACATGCCTTGATAATATACCTTTGGTAACATACTTTTGATAACATGCCTTGATTACATGCCTTGATAACATACCTTGATAACATGCCTTGATAACATACCTCGATAACATGCCTTGATAACATACCTTGGTAACATACCTTGGTAACATGCCTTGATAACATGCCTTGATAACATGCCTTGATAACATGCCTTGATAATATACCTTTGGTAACATACTTTTGATAACATGCCTTGATTACATGCCTTGATAACATACCTTGATAACATGCCTTGATAACATACCTCGATAACATGCCTTGATAACATACCTTGGTAACATACCTTGGTAACATGCCTTGATAACATGCCTTGATAACATGCCTTGATAACATGCCTTGATAATATACCTTTGGTAACATACTTTTGATAACATGCCTTGATTACATGCCTTGATAACATACCTTGATAACATGCCTTGATAACATACCTCGATAACATGCCTTGATAACAGACCTTGGTAACATACCTTGATAACATGCCTCGATAACATGCCTCGATAACAGGCCTCGATAACAGGCCCTAATAATATGCCTTGATATTAGGCCTTGATAACAGGTCTTGATAACAGGCCTTGAAAATATGCCTTGATAACATGACTTGATAACATGCCTTGATAACATGCCTCGATGACAGGTCTTAGAAACGTGCCTTGATAACATGCCTTGATAACATGCCTTGATAACATGCCTTGATTACATGCCTTGATTACATGCCTTGATAACATACCTTTATAACATGCCTTGATAACATGCCTTGATAACATGCCTCGTTGACAGGCCTTTATAACATGCCTTGGTATCATGCCTTGGTATCATGCCTTGATGACAGGCTATGATAACAGGCCTTGATAACAGGCCTTGATAATTTGCCTTGATAACATGCCTTGATAACATGCCTGCATGACATGCCTCAATAACAGACCTTGATAACAGGCCTTGATAACATGCCTTGATAACATGCTTCATGACATACCTCGATAATGGACCTTGATAACAGACTTTGATAACAGGTCCTGATAACAGGCCTAAATAACAGGCATTGATAACGGGTCTTGATAACATACCGTGATAACAGGCCTTGATAATAGGTCTTGATACCAGGCTTTTATAACAGGCCTTGATAACAGTTATTGATGACAGGCCTTGATAAAATATAAAAGTTTGCTCTAACAATCCTCCGCGGTCATTATTTTGAATTTTTCACTCGTAAGTAGGAGTTCCTTCTTCTGACGTCATCGCTTATTTTTCAATTTCCCAAAAATCATATTTATTTAGGTTTGAAGGATATAATAAAAAAATTCTAACTGAACTCCGCATAATGCAACCCATGAATAATCGACCATGAAAAAACGTCACCGCTGGTGACGTTTCAAGAGAAATCAAATGTCCGCAATACGTTCAAGAGAAATCAAACGCCCGCAGTACGTTCAAGAGAAATAAAAGGCTCGCGATACATAAAGTCATTTGCAGCGCGGGGGGGGGGAGGGGCAATGTACCGTCCGCTTCCCCCACCCTCTTCCTTATCGGCGAACCACTTGTAGAGCTTTCCTGCTTCTGATATGAAGTCACGT